>PVLD010017604.1:0-41399 GCA_004027595.1 Dinomys branickii
CCCTTGCAGCTTCGTTCTTGTTCATGAACTCTCTGCCTACTCCTATGTCTTCCAGATTTTTACCTACTTTGTCTTCCAGTAGGTTTAGAGTTTCTGTTTTGATGTTGAGGTCTATGATCCATTTTGACCTGAGTTTGGTGTATGGTGATAGACTGGGGTCTATTTTCAGTTTTCGGCAAGAGGCAAGCCAGCTTTTCCATGGCCAAATATTTCTTGAGTAAATATTTTTTCCATCTAAAATACTTTCATTTATATTACTTTTTTTCAATTTCAGAAGTAAATAATTGTCCATAATATACTGTAGCCTTTTAAAATATTGCATTAAACAAAATATAATGATGTATTGGTGATATTAGCCTGAATATATATATATATATATATATATATATATATATATATAAAATACGCATTTTCTTAAATTATCCCAGCTTACTCCCTTTAAACGTAGCTTATTTTGATAGGCCTTACTTATTTTTACTCTTGCTCTGGTGACAATATTTTAAAATGTCCTCAGTGGTGTCTCTTTTGGAGTAAACACATTTATGTAATTATTTAATTTTGTGCATATGAAAATGTATTAACAAATACATCTTCCTCTCTGATATGCTCATGATATTGAAATATAAAGTGCACTATGTTTAATGAAGCTCTATCATTTCTAATGGTTTCTTTTTTAATTCTCTTTAATTATTGGATAAATGTTGCACTGTTTCATCTGATAATCTGAGCAACTTTGTTGAACATAAGAATATGTAATATAACAACCACTGCTAATTCCTGTTATCTTGTTCTGAATCCCTGTATCATTTTTCTTGCTTTTGCTTTGCTTTTGTTTTGTCCATGTTGCTGTTATTTTATTTTGTTTATTCTCTTTAAAGTAGAAAAAGGATAAATAACTTGACTGTAGATAACTTCTATTTCAGTTCATTGAAAACAATGAAAATGTTTCCAATATTTTAATTTAAATGTATGTTGCTCTTTGATACATGAATACTTATTGGACTATTTCTTTGCATAGCACTTACAGATTTAGCAGAACCTGCACTGTTTGAATTATATATATACTAAACCACACACATTAGCACAAAGATAATTACTGATAGTAATAATCTCCACTTCAGTTGTTGCTCCTTAGGCTCTTAGGAAAATGTAGTGGGAAATTTAAAAGGAGACTTAAAAGCCGTTGGTCTGTAGGATCAATAGGAGAGTTGTGAACAGGCAAATACACGCATAAAAATGTCCAACGGTTTGGTTCACATCTGCTTTATTCTCAACAAAATTACATAATTCAGAGAATTTTTTTCAGTGCTAGGGACTGAACTCAGTGCTCCGTGTTTGCTGGGCAAAGGCTTTCCCATGAACTGGCTTCCCCGGACTGCAGAGACTTTTGAGAGAGCCGTCGTCTTCTCTACCTCTACTAGCAACTCTTTTCCTCTGACTCTGTCCCTGTTGCTGTCTCTGTCTCTCTGCTCTGACACAGTAAAGAGTCTCTAGTCTCTAAGGAGTCGCTGCCCCTCCTGTGTTGCTGTCAGATCTACTGCTCACAGGAGTGCTACTGCTGACGGCGCTGCAGATATGATTTCTGTCCTGGGGGCCTTTCCTCCAGGAGCCCTAAAACTGTCAACTCGGGGCTCAGTTCGGACTGAGTCGCCATCGAGTGATGCTTGACAACTGTTGGCTTCAAACTCCCACTGTATTCTTTGATATCCTATCAAGATTTTACTAATGGAAAATAATTTTGATTGTTTCTATGTGAACATAAATATAGTTGTATGCATTTATAGGGTTGGATATGGTGTTATGACTCTTTAATAAAATGTGCAAAATGTAAGCTAACAATATGTACGTCATCTCAAATATTTCAGTTTTTGTAGTGAGAACCTTAATGATTTATACTCAGCAATTTCTAAATATACACAGGTCAATTTTCAGCTATATTCACTATTGTGTGCAATGAATATGAAAAATCAAAGTTATTCATCCTTGTTAAACAGAACCTCGTAACATTCGATACTTATCTCCTTATTCCTTTTGCTCCTAGCCTTTGATAAATGCCCTTCTCCCTTCTGTTTCAATGAGTTCAATTTAAAAAGTAATCTGCATATTATGGCAATATATTTAATTCGAAGTTTGTGTTTGGCTTATTTCACTACACAATTTTCTCTGATTTCATCCATGTTGTTTCAAATGGCAGAATTTCTTTACATATGTGATACACACACACACACACACACACACACACACACACACACATATTCCTGTTGCCTGGTATTTTGAGATTAAATCTAAAAATTCATTTTCCAGGTCATTATAGTATAAAATACATTTCTTCCTATGTTTTCTTCGAATAGCTTTGTAGGTTCAGGCCTTACCTTTAAGTGTTTGATCCATTTTGAGTTATTCTGTGTACAACGTGACACAGGTGTCAACCATTTTCTTCATATGTGTGTTCTATTTGCCAAAATCATAGAGATTTTTTTCTTATTATATGTATTTGTCACCTTTGTCAAAGATTAGTTGACTGTAGGTATGAAGAGGTTTTCTAAGAACTCTGTTTTGTTGTGTTTTGTTGCTCAATGTGCATATGTTTATACCAATATAAAAAGCTTTAAAATTCTCAACTCAATATTCTAGTTGTGCTTTCTAGATTTGGTAATGATTTTTTTTATGAAAAAACTAAAGGGAAAATGGTATTTAAAAGTAACCATCTCCGGGGCTGGGGATATAGCTCAGTGGAATGAGTGCTTGCCTAGCAAGTGCAGGGTCCTGAGTTTGATCCCCAGTACCGCAAAAAATAAAATAAAATAAAATAAAAGTAACCTTCTCACACAAAGGAGTTAGATTATCTTTGCTCAAAATGCTCCTATGTTTGTCCCAGTCCTGTTTTATGTTTACATTTTCCTGGAATGATCATTTCCCTCCATCCGAATAGACAAAGGACTTTAAAAACCATCTGTATTGTAGAGTTTCCAATGAGATGTGTAGACCTCAGAGTAGTAAAGTTCAGATCAAACTTGTATCTAAGTGTGTGTATCCGTGTGTGTATAAGGAGATTTATTTTCTTAGGCCCTTAGAAAATTACCTTCTTATTAATTTCTGAATGTGTAAATATGTTTTTGCCTTTTTCGCTCGGAGAGAGAGAATACTCTGATTTCTGTGAGAATAGATTACCAAGAAGCTGCACATGTTTTTCCCAACTGTAGTGAGGAAAGTTTTCTGACCTAAAAATCCTCATAAGTGAGAAATCATAACAGAAATGAAATGTAAAAGCCACCAAACATTGAAACGTCTACTAATTCCATAGAATTCTAAGTCTAAAGAAGAAACACTTCTTTTTAATTTTTCCAATAAATTATCTTGTGCTGGGAACATAGCTCAGTGGAATAAACGCTTGCCTGGCAAGTGTAAGGTCCTGAGTTTGATCCCCAGTACTGCAAAAACAAAACAAAACAAAACAACAACAAATATATATATATATATACATATATATAAAGAAAGAAAAATACAGCCACTTTTTCATTATCCAATAAATTATCTTCCTTAGAAATCCAATTTGACTGAAAACAGCCAGAAATACTGTCTTTGATAGACAGATAAAACAAATTGTAGTCTCTCAAAAATATGTTTTGGAAAGCCATCCACTCGTGTAAGAAATGGCAGCCATTGCTAGTATTTAGGGTCATTGGATCCTCTCTAAATGACGAACATTAAATTTGAAATGTCCAAGTCAAAGTACACTGAGTACTTCACTGAGATGAAAATACATTCATGTTGTGATTTTGAAAGAACTTTCATAAGAATTTGAAAAAAATCAAAACAAAAAAGAGAGACATTTCCTTAGCTTTTACAGAAAACAGTTTTCAAGGATTTTCACTGCTATTTAAGACTAAAATAAGTATAGGAAAATAAAACCAATGAATGAACCAATACATTAGAAACACGTTAATGATGCAGAAAAGCAATGAGATCAGATGACAATATTTTTTTAAAAAGATTTATAAGGTTTATAGAGAAAGAGCTACTTTGTAATACAGTTTAGTTAAGTAAAATAACCAATAGCTAGAACAAACAGTTTCAAAAAGTAGCCAATTTTAACCCTTAGGAACGTGTGAAAATGACAGCTACCACTAAAAACCGATCATGAAGTTCTTTATTTTGGTCATTTCCCAAACTAGTCATATCATAGACTACAACAGCATCGGATAATCTTGGGCAGCAGTAGCAGGCTGCAGCTTCTATTCAGCAGCGCATTCACAGGTTCCCACCTACTAATCTATGTGCACTGTACTGTAACTGTCGACAGCATCTTGTGGATGTCGGCAGCCAACACATCAGAAGACAGATTTAACATTTCATTATAAACTAGGCTTTGTGTTAGATGATTTTTGTGCACCAATGATATGTGTTTTGTGTTTAAAACAAGCTATGTTAAGCTATGATATTCAGGTGATTAAATATAATGAATGTGTAAGTCAAATACATATTTATATGTGATGCAACAATACTTTCATTTTAGATTGAGCCAGGCATGGTGGTGCATCCCCATAATCCCAGCACTCAGGGGACTGAGGCAGGGGGGTAGTTGACGGTTCAAGGCCAGCCTGGGCTACAAAGTGAGCTCAAGCCCAGCCCGAACTGCATAGTGAGACCCTGTCTCAAAAAGCCAAAAAAAAAGATTTAAGTGTGTTTATCAGGATACAAGCATTCAAAGGTTGAGAAACACCTGCATTTGCTTTAACATTTTTTTTCTAGCTATCTTAATGTTTAGCTGTGAGGATTACATCTTATAATACACTTTCTTAATTTATGTTATATCACAAACACATAAAAACACTCCTTAAATTAGGTGTTACATGGCTGAATCCTAGGAAACATAATTTTATATTCACACGTTCTATTTACTCACTACCGAATTGTTAGATACTTGTGTGGTATATACATTCAAATAGACTCTATCTAATCAAGAGTTACAACTTTAAAAAGTGAGAAATAAAAATTTCAAAGTACTCGAGCAAAACTTTGAATGGACAGCAAACACCTCATACTTCAATGTTTTAAAATTGCAGATTATCTAGAATATATATTTTAGCACAAAACTATTTAAATAACTTTTTCTAACATTTAATTATCAATATAGTTTTTGTCAGTTCTTGAGTACCTATGGAATTATAGCTGAACATTTTAAATTCAAGCGATAAGAACTACTCATACAGAATAACTCAGCATGAGCAGCAAGGCTCCTTTAAACGCTGGCTCTTTTAAAAAACATACTTTCCTAATTACAGTTTTTAATGATTACAAAATTACAAAGTAAACTGATAAAATTTGAATCATCACAAAATTATTCACAAGTAATTAAAGATTAATAAATATAATTGCATTGATATATGAGACAATGAAAAGCATGTCCCTCTTTGTACCAGAGAAGCCTTTATTAGATTTAACTCCTCCTTGATGGGACTTGCTATGAGGTTAGCAATTTCTTTTTTTAAATTTTGAGTAATTGTAGCTATAACTGGTCAGATAACTGTTTCACTAATTGTTCTTTTACATTTACTTGTCCATCTCATTTCAAAGGAAAGTCAATCACTAGTGCTTATCAATTACCTGTCAATAGGTAATAAAAGTGCACTTCCTCATAAAGCTTCACGAGTGGGCAGCCAATACATGCCAATTCCTGCAATTTAATAGAAGGGAATTTTGCCAACTTTGATAACATGACCGTTTATCCTGCAGTTTAACAAATAGTTATAGACAGGTTAATAAATTTAAGATATTCTCTCCCCATTGTTCCTTCTGACAAAAGCATTGCTTTTCTTTTAGAGATTTTTATTGTCTACTGTTAAGAAAAGCAAAGGGATATTTTAAAGTGAATTGACTGGTGCCAAACTCAGGCATGTGTTGTGTTGATTTGTTTCTTTCTTTTTTGACGTGCCAGGGATTGAGCTCAGGACCTTGCACTCGCCAGGCAGGCACTTATTCCACTGAGCTATATCCCCACCCCCAATTCGTTTCATATTTTAAGTGAACAATGTAAACAAAGTATATATAAAGAGTATGGTATTATGGTATTTTCTCATTTATTTCTTCTGAAATGATCAGGTAACCTAACAAAAATGGTCAACACAGCATTCGAGAATCACTTTTTAAATGCATGTACTTCTTAGTGGGTATTTATTCAAGTAATTTGCATTATATAAAGGCAAGTTATGAGACTGACTCAAAGTACACGGACAGGAGCAGGAGGAGCTTTCCTTTAAAATATTTTCAGTTTTACAATGTGTGTGTCCTAATTTTATTGCTATTGAAATGGTCTCTTATTTTTATCGTTAGAAGCGAAAGAATAGATAGAAGAGATGGAAACCATTCCTTCCATTGTTAAGACTATAGCAGTGTAGGGCTGGGGATATAGCTCAGTGGGATAAGCGCCTGCCGAGCAAGCGCAGGGTCCTGAGTTCGATCCCCGGTACCGCAAAAAATATATAAATAAATAAATAAATAAGATTATAGCAGTGTGGAAGTAAATACTTCCATGCGTACAAATTCTGGGGTTCCATCTATGAATAAAGGACAAACATACATGTAGGTCAAGGAGTTTGTGTAAAGAGACAAAGAGATAGAGATATGGGCAAGCCTGCATCTTTATCTGGTCTAGCATATGCTCCAAATGGAATTTTATGAAGTATTTTATTTGGTGGGTTTACATATGCTGGTATTAATTCTAGAAGATCACACTGATAAAGAAGGCGTAGCTGTTGCAAATGTGCTGAGTATTTTCTGGGTATGGACAGCAGTGAAGCCAGTCTAGTATGCTGTGTTTATCTGTCCCTAGAAAGTGATCACAAAGGATCAATTATATGAGGCAGGTTTCTGCTTATCTGGTAAACCCACCTAAAATTATAAGAATTAGCTACTAAAGTTCCCACACCAAAGATGTAGACTTGAATATAGATCATCCAGGGTGATCTCATGGGGTTCACGCTCTACAAGTCCATTCGTGTAGCCAAGGGAAAGAGAAAGTCGGTAACCCAGTGTCAAACAGCAACATAGAGCTCCTATTTTAAATGTTTAGAAATAAATGGTGGAGACTGGGGAGCTTTTCTCACAAAAGAATTTGAATTAATTAATTCATATAAAAGAATAAGAAGAAAAATAGAGCCAAATATCCCAGTTATAACTGTAACAAGGCAAATCAAGAATAGAGGTTAGAAGCACTAGGGAAAATTTAAGGAGAAAACAAATAAATTTATGCATTTTTAACGATGAGCATACATTCAGCGAAACATTCTCAAATAGTTTTGTTCTCATGCATACACCAGCGAGTGCAGATACTCAAACTGTCAGATGGCACTGGGGTTTATAATCATATAGCTCCACTGTGCTATGATGAGATTCAACACAGAACTGGATGAGCTTTGGGGTGCACAGTTGCATATATTTAATAGCTAGTAAATCAAGGTAGTTAACAATGTAGATTTTTCTATTTATTAGAAGGTTTTTTGTCAGATGACATATTTGTTTTAAAAGAAGAAGTATTGAAATCAATAATTAAGTACTTAGTTATAATTTCCCCCACCAAAAAAAAAATGTTTCTTTATTGGAGAACCACTGTGCTCACAGCCAAAATTTTCTACCGCTCAGTAAACTCTGTGTATAGAGGCTTTAGGGACTGACAATGGCAGGTGATGTGAGAACATGATTTTACTTGTGTAAAATCGTACTAGGGGGATAATAAATTTATGGTACAAATATAAGCTCTTTATCTCAATTGGAAGAGAATATAAGGTGGTGCAATTTGTTTGTAGTATAATATTATGTTACGGTAATGGACAATATATACCTGACAACACTAGTTACTCCTGTTATTTGTATTCTTACAACAGCAATACAAATTAATTTTGAATGCACTGAAAAGAAAATAATTCTTGGATGCTTGACAGACATAAATGAATATTACATTTATTCCTTATTGAAAGCCATACAAAGAGGCCTATTTTAACCTCCTTCACAGGCTTTAGTCAACAAGTACAATCCCAAATTACTTTTCGTGTACACAATTATGAAAGCTTTGAGCTGTGTTTTTGAAGTCTAAATTGTTCTCCAATCAAGACTCCATTTCCATGTGTAAGTTTCTGTATGTTGTAAATCACTGTCTCACTGACTTAGGACCTTCTTGGTGACTAGTTATGTTTGTCACCATCATGTTACTATGCACAATGACTTCTTAACTTTTAAATTTGTTTTATTTATTGCATGATATTTGCTTGGATTTCCTGCCAGATTAATTCTGCAATGAGTAGATGAAAGGAATATTAGCCTCTAAAAAAGATTTAAAACCTTTGTTAAATATAATTGCCATCACACACAGGAAATGACAATGTAGAAATACAGACATATGGGATCATTAATAAATTTGACCCTTCCTCTTGGCAAGGTCAATGATACTCTTTTTTTACAGACAATTATATTGCCAACATGATTAGAAAACAAGTCTAGTGAAAATATCCCTGGATAGTTTCTCTGAAGTAGAGAATGTCCACAGGGATTTGCTAATTGAATTGTTACAGGCGTGGTTGAGCAAGTTAAGTACTGTGGTTCCACGTGTTCAGGGATTAACTGGTTTTCATCATGTCAGCCAAGACCGACTGCCAGAAGAGGAGTGTGTGCCACAGTTTAAAACATTTGGTCTCCCTAGGGGTTGGTTTAATGTTGATATAGTAATAATTGAAGTTCACAAGCAAAGCTGCTATGTTCTTTCTTCTCGGATAAATTTCATAAGAAGGTACAGAAAAAATGTCTGCCATTTGTATTTCTGATTATTTGATTAATTTTTATGTGGATATAATCAATTTGTCATGAATAATATATAATAATTTGATTCATGGTTACAAAGGCAAATGCAGTATCTGTGGACCATACTCTACTGTATATTTTTCTTGATTAAAGGTGTGTGTGTGTGTGTGTGTGTGTGCATGTGTGAGAGAGAGAGAGAGACAGAGAGACAGAGAGACAGAGAGACAGAGATTCTGGTGATCAGACAAATCCAGGGCCTGACACGTTGGGGAAGTATCCTACAACTTGAGATACATCTCCAGGCACAAACTATAAGCTGTTTTTGTTAAACATATTTGAGGATGTCAAAACTTACTGGTTGAATACTACTTCTATAAATAGGCTCTTACACAGTAAAATAAATATTTCTAGAAAACACTACAGAATTTAGTAATAATATCCTTACCACAACTCTTATTGAGACCTAATGTTCCAAAGCAGCAGTATCAGGAGGTTGGCCCTAGTGGGAGTATTTATTTCAGGGGAATACAGTGCTTAATAATAAAAATATTATCATGTGCGAATGGGCAGTGTTAATGTTCTCAAATAACTGGGTTCGTTACCAAGAGAACAGATAGTATGAATCAAGGTTGCTACTACAGAACTGACATTTTTCCCTTCCATATACATCTGTTTCTCCTTCTTTCCTACCAGACATGGAGCAGCACTGGGGAGTGTATCACAAGAAGACTCCCAGCCATCACTTTCCTTCCAGTATCCAGACCCATTAACAATTAAAATATATCTGTTTTCATTATGAGCTAATCAGCCTCAGGCACTCTGCTCAGGAATCAGAAAACAGCCTATAACACAAGTATTTTCATGACATCCTACTTTTCATGTTATCAACGACTGAGCTATTGTTTATAGTGCTCTGTCTTCCCATATTTATTTTTATCTAGTTTATGTTACATTTGAATTGTGTTCTCCAATGAACCTTACCTTGTATGGGTGTTAACGTGTATTCACCTGTGTGTTTATATGAAAGGGGGGGTCAGTGTGCTATTTAGAGAAGATGTTTTGGATTTTTTCCCTCTAACTTAAGGCATTTTTTTTCTTTTGATATTGATTGAGGAAAAACATTAATCTCTCCAAAAGTGATTCCTGCAATGAAAGTCACAATTCTGTTGACTTTGTGAGCTTTACTGCATTGTTATTTGTATGAGTCATATGGAAGAGATTTTCTGTTTAGGAACAGGTTTTCTACTTCAAGTCTTGGTACCCAGGGCCTTGCCCTTGGCTGGTTAGAAGCAGTGCTCTCCTAGGGCCACAGTAAGTGGATAGATGACACTAGTGGAAGAATAGAAGCTATTACACTTCTGAAAGAAAAATAGGGAAAAAATCTCAGGAATTGGTTACTGTGATTATTTTATGACTTTTTCTGTTTGTCTGTCACATCAGAATCTCATGCCACAAAATAAGAATTTAAATTAGCAGGACTATATCAATCTATAAAGCTTGTACGTAGAAAAGAGAATGATCTTCAAAGTGAAATAGTAGTTAACTGATTGGGAAAATACTTGCAAACCACTTTCCTGATAATGGATTACTTAGATATTATAAAAATTGCATTTAACTCAATATTAGCAAGAAAGCCCAAATAAACTAGGTAAAACATCAGAATAGAAATAGAAACTTCTCCAGGATAAACTTATAAAAGGACTACATTCATAGAAGTTTCAAAATATTAGTAATCATCAAGGAAATATAAGTCAAAACTACTATGAAAAAATACTTCATGTGTGTTTGTTATCAAAAGTCCAAAAGATAACAGATATTGGGAAAGATGTGGAGGAAAGTGAACTATTGTACATTTTTGACAGGAATGGTATTATCACTAGTGAAAAATGGCTTATAGTTCTCTAAATGAATTAAAACTAGAAATACCATGTGATCCAGAACTCTCTCTTTATGTTCATATCTGTAGGAAATAGGATAATGACCCTTTATTGGTTTGGTCTTTTTTTTTTTTTTTTTCTTTTGGCGGTACTGGGGATTGAACTCAGGACCCTGCGCTTGCTAGGCAGGCGCTTATTCCACTGAGCTATATCCCCAGCCCTGATAATGACCCTTTAAAACAGCTGCCCTCCCATGTTTATTGCAGCGCCATTATCAATAGAGAAGGCATTGTCCCAACCCAGTATTTACTGATGAAAATGTTGCCACAGACATTGTAGTCTACATAAACAATGGAATTTCATTTGCCCTTTAAAAATATGACATTTGCCATTAGATAGATGGTCCTAAGGTATTATAATTAGTGAATTAAGACAAACACAGAAAGAAAATATGGCATGATCACATTTTTATGTGAAATATTTAAAAAATAAAAATTGAGTATTTAGAGTTAAGGAACAGGTAGGATAATAGAGCAATGGGGGATGTAGGAGAGAAGATACCAAGTAGCACCTTTGTAGGGAGGCTTTTTTTTTTTTTTTTTTTTTTTGCTACCAGGAATCAAACTCAGAACCTCGCGCTTGCCAGGCAGGTGCTGCACCACTCAACTAAGTTCCCGGCCCAAGTAGAGAGAGTAAGTCTAGGTAGCTAATGAAAACAGGACGATGGCCAAAATTACTGTACTATGCCATGGTTACTTTTCTCTCATTGCTGAGGCAAAATACCCAACACCCAAAAGGAAGGAAGGATTTATTTAGCTTACAGTTTGTGGAGTTTTCAGTCCATACTTGGCTGGTTCTGAGGCAGAGTGGCAGAGGGCAAGTGTTCACGGCAGCAGAGCACAGGCAACACAACCAGCAAAAGGGAGGAATGGCCGCAAGGCACCCTCTTTTTCTCCCTTACATTGTAAAAAGCCTACCCCCACCAGGGGGCGTGTAGCTCTCACACAGTCTCCATGTCCTCCTCTTCCACAGGCTCAGGATGTATACAAAGTAAGCACCCTGGCTTCCTGCTGAGCCTCTAGACTGCCCAAGTTGACACAATGTATCAACCATAACAACTGTAATTGGTGTTAGTCAGCTAAATGGGTAGAATTTAGCAGTCTCAACACTAAAATTGAATAACAAAACAAAATAGAGGTAACTGGGAGAGATGAATATGTTAGTTCTCTTCAATTTAGTGACTTTTTACTGTCTAAAATTATCCTATAGCATCATGTTTGTGCCTTACATGAGTGCAATAACATTTTCTCCTTAAAAGTACAAAAGTTGTCCTCACGTAGATAGGTCATTTCACTACTCGATTAGTTGAGAAAATTCTTAAGCACTTTAATCTCTATTTCCTTATGCGAAAATGTGGGAAACACCTTAGCAAAGTCATTGGAAGAAAGATTGAATAAACCTTATGTAAGGATCCTATTTCTTTTTAAGATGTTGCCTGTTTGATCATAAGCATCACTGTATTTGTGCAAGTGTTTATTGGTAGTGAGATAGTTACTGAAAATTGTTGCAGTAAAAATGCAAAGAATAAGTTAAACTACCTTTCTTCATACATAACCTGAGAAATAATTGCTTAAATAGAAAGTGGTTTGTTATCTAGTTACCTAAAGAGTATGTTTTATGTTCGCTTTCTGTTGCTGTGACAAAATACCAGAGCTTGGGACAAAAAAGGACTGATTTTTGCTCAGAATTTTCAGAGGACGCCCCCAACAGTCTGTATTTCAGTTCTGTTACTCTGAGTCAGTGGTGAAGCAGAGTATCATGACTATGAAATATGTGGTAAAATAAAGTAGCTCATTTTTAGGAAGCAAGGAAGCAAGGAAAGATCAATGAATTGGAATCAGTGTCCCCTTCAAGGAAATATGTCCAAGGACCTAACCTTTCTCAACAGGGCCCCTCTCTCAAAAAGTCTCTCAAAAAGTCCATCAATTCCCCAAAGCATCATGAACGGCCCACAGGAGCCTATGGAGAACATTTATGACTCCAACTATAAGAGCTTTTATTTGGATGACTACAAAAAATTTCATATTTGGATGTTAAAGAAGTAAGTATAGAACTGTTCACAAACCATTTACTAAAAACTTTATTATTTACAAAATTCTTGAGTCCATATTAACTTATTTTCTTTTAAACTCCAGTAACTTTGAATAAACATGAAAGTAGTTTTAACATACAGGGTAATTATTAGTGGTGAATAGAAAAGATAAATACTGAACTTTGAAAATTGATTTCTCATATACTTTTAATATTGGTCTTCATTATTGCTGAGAAAATAGCAGGAGATTTTGTTTTAAGGAAATTGTTAATATTCCTCTGCATTCCAAAAAGTTTATCCATTCTCCATTTACCATCATTTTTATGTTTATAAGAAGCATCTAAAATGTGAGATATCAGTATTTCCAAAATTGTATCAGGAGAAAGTCTGTACATGTATCACAAATGATGAGAAGACACTTAATTGAAAACCACTTACATATGGCTTAAATATTTGAAGGTAAGAATTTTCCTAATTTATTTTAATTGGGGTACTAGTATATTATATAAACTCCAATGCAGAGTACTGTATACAGGTTTTCTGTGTACTGTTAAGGGATATAAAAATAGGATTTGAAGTTCTTAAGCATATTAAGATATTTTGTGTTTGCCATAACTTTTCTGCCCACTTTTCCTGCCCATATCTAGACATAAAACATAGGCAGGTCAATGTATGAAAGCTAATCAGGACGATGACAGTTTTGGTGCTTTGCTTATTGTCCAGCACCCTCTAGGAAAGTCATACATAGGTTATAGATTTGGGGCGTCAGGCAAGATGCTGAGTTGTGTTACTAAAATCACTCTGGCCATTTGAATAAATGAGCAGAGACAGAAGCTGCTGTAATTTTTTATGTGACTTTTTCTGTCTCCTGATTATGCTAACTTGGTTGCATTGTCTTTCCAAATTATTTTTTCAGTATTCAACTAAATTACTTCCAAGTAACATAACAAAAAAAAAACTTTTCATAGGAATATATCACTGTTCATTAACTTATGTCTCTAGGAATGTATTTTAGTTAAATTAAGATACGTTGTTTACATATACCAACTCCATACAGGACTGTGAATATGTACTACAAATATGTACAAAAAAAAGAAGGATTCAAGAAGTAAAGAGAAGACTAAGGGCATAAAAAAGGGATTCAGATGCATTGTATACCAACTCCCCATGAGGAATATAAACAGCATATATTGCACACATGTACTAGTGAACACGAGTGAAAAATAAAATAAAAAAATAAAAAATTCTAAGTATTTTACATGAAAGGCAATTTATTATCTGTTAATTTTGAATTTTTATTATTAGTAAAAATGATGTACTCTTTTTGAAAGGAGAAAACCATGGCTTTTTCTAAAATTCATGCATCATATTTTTAACAAAATAATTTATAAAAAGCAAAACTTGCAATGATTTCTTCCAAATGAAGATCTTTATATGTTTTCTATTTTTATAAGCCATACATTTATATATTCTGAATCATAGATAAAAACTGGAAAGATATCTGATACCTTTATTGTGTATGTGTGTCTTTTTCAGACAGGATTTCGCTATGCAGTTCAGGCTGGACTTGAAGTGACTTTGTAGTCCATGTTGGCCTCGAACTCATAGTGTTCCTCTTGCCTCAGCCTCCAGAATGCTGGGATTGCTGGTATACACCACCACACCCAGCATCTGACATGTGAACATACATCTTGAGTTACTTTTTAGTTTGGTTTAGTGGTGTAGTTGAACAGAATCACAGACAACTATCGTTTTTGATTGATTGGACCAAATATAAGAGAAGAAACTAATACTTTATGATGGCTGTTTTTGTTTCCAAGAATTTCCTTAATTTAATCTGTCAAATATATTTATGAATATAGCTCAATTGCTTAGTTGCAAGCATTCCTCAAGAATGTGTTGTTTATAATAAAACATAATTATCACTTAGCAAATCCTTTCAGAGCTACTGGAAAGATATGTCTTACCATTGCAATTATTTTTTTAGCTTTTTTTTTTTGCATTTTTTTTGTAGTTTCTAACTCTGAACTACACTGAGAAAGCACCAAATTTTGATTACTCACATTTCTTCACGATAGAGTAGCAAAATGAAAAATACTGACAGACCAAGGAACAAGCTTCAACTAGTGCCGGGAAAACATCACACAAAGGTGTATGTTCGTGTGTATGTAATTGTAGGGGACACATAGGAGCCCATATATGCTATTGAACTGGGTGAATACAGAAACATTAATAGCACAATTCTAGAAAATGATGCTTACAGCTGATGTCCTGTAGACTTTAACGAAATATCTGCTTTATTTTTTCAATATATATGTTGCTCTTACATCAATGAAAATTCTGAAGAAACCTTTAGAAACACTCCAGATAAAATGAAATCTAAGCATATCATTAATATTACAGTGTCAGACAAGCGTCTTTCTGGCCAATACAAAATCTTCCTCCCTAGTTGTCGGATCAGTACTATCTTTTAGCTGGTTCAAGCCCGCAATTCAGATCTCTCAGGTTGGAACTGTGAACTCATGCCAGAAACTTTCCCTAATGGGTGTTGAACTGTGTTGATAGATTTATTATTCTCTGGTCCCTGTTGTGGCCCTGCCCCTTTTGTAAGCCACTGCCTAGGATCCAGCACTTTACCCTAGTTCCAATTTGCAATTCAGGTTGAGGAAACTTCAGCTCCACACTAGTTTCTTTCAGTGTACTTGCGGATGTAGTAACACAGGCCTGTGCTTCTAGAGCTGTGGCTTAGGTCTTGCTGGGCTAACATGACAGAGGGAGTGGCTGACACTTTGCCAGGTCGTGGAGAGAAGGGAGAGATGGCCTTGCACCGTGAGCCTTTTCTGTCCTGAAGACCTTCATATTCTTGTTCACCTGCTTTAATTTTTCACCAGTGCGTGTTTGCAGTACTTAATGCTTACATTCCCCAGAGGGACTGGCCTTCATATCCTTAGCCTGTGATGGGAAGGCCAGACTCAACTATTTCCCAAATGCCTTTAGGTTTTTTTCTCATTGTCCTGAAAAAGAGCACCTGATTTCCTTCAGTCTGTCCATGTCTATAGTGAATGACTGTTTGAACACATGCTTGCAAAGGTGTTTTTGATTTCTTTCTCACTTCACATGGTCCAGATGGATATTTTCCATACTTTCATGCTCTGTTTTCTTGGTAATTAGAAACTTTGCCTTTGGATCATCACTTTGCTCTTGTATCTCAATATTAGCACATAAAAGCAATCCAGTAGGCTAAATGCTTTGCTGTTTAGATACAGCTTCTGTCATCTAACCTACCTGATCAGTGTTTATTTTGGTCTTCTGTAAGGTTCTAAGATATGATAAACTTCCCCAGGTTCCCTACAATTGTAAAGCAAGGATGGCCTTTATTCCTGTGAAATATTCTCCATTTCCATTTGAGAGTTTATCAGAACAGTGTTTATTGCATATTTTTCTGGTAGTATACTAATAATGAGCGCTTAGGCAATCTTTAAGAAGTTCTACACTTTTCCTAACATCTTTGCCTTAGGAATCCTCCTCAGAATCAGAGTGAAGGTCTTTATACAATTCTAGGCTTTTCTAAGCATTCATTTCAAATCTGTTTCTGTCTTTATTCGTTACCTCTTCCCAAAGTTACTTCCATATATTCTGGTAATTCTATAGCAACAGCCCATTTCTAATCGGCAATTTTCTATCTCAGTCTTGACGAAGCAGAATACCTGAAACTCGGTGACTTAGAAAAGAAATAATTTTACTTAGTTCATCATACTGTAGTCTGCAAATTTAGGAGCATGACATCAGTATATGCTTTTCTTTGGTAAGGGCCGCACACTGAATCATGACATGACAGAGAAGTACATACACAAGTGGTATACAGAAAAGAAATTTTGTAAGTGGTACCTGACCTTTGGAATAATTTGCTGTCCTAGTAACAGATCTAATTTGGTGAGAGTTGCATGAATGTCTCTTCCAGACCTAATCACTTCTTAAAGATTTTATCTCGCACTCTCAAAACTGAGACAAGGACAATCAAATTATTACAGGTGTTTTAGAAGGCAGAAAATAATATACAAAGCCACATCAATGCTTGACTATTACTCTGGCATAAGTTGACTACCATTAAAGTTAGAATATTTAGCACATTCTTATGAAAAAAAGACTATTGTAAAATTAATCCATTCATCCTTTCTTCATTCCCAAGTTAAAAATATCTTGCCCTGGCATAAGAATATAGTTCCATTTGTGCAGTTAATCCAATTACGTAGTGTGCAATGTAAACACACTAGTAAAATTCTACACATTATCTTCTAATAGTGAAATTTTTCTTTTAGTGTCAGAAATCGAACTCAGGACTTTGTGCTTGCCAGGCAGGCGGTTATGCCTCTGAGCTATATCCCCAGCCCTGAAATTTATATTTTAAAGGATATTTACCCTAAGTATTAATATTTAATAATATCACTTTCATTGCTCATGACCAAAAACTTAGGGAGGACAGTCTATATACTGATATATTATTTTTCCCAAATAAATTGTTATCTCAAGAAATTAATCTGTTGAGATAAATTTCCATGAGTTTGAGCTGCAGCAGAAAATAATAAATACAACTGCAACATTGTGATTTCACGTGTGGCCAGAGAATTTGAGTTCAACTCCAGTTGAATCCATAATTAATCAATTAATCTGGAGTGTATAACTGTGTGTGTGTGCGTGTGTGTGTGTGAGTGTGTGTGTGTGAATTTCTATTGTCAGGATATTTTTTCCTCTGTCTTTGCTGATATTTTTATGTCGTGATCTGCTCCTACCAATCATCCTATCACACTGATAGTTGCATAAACATGAATTACTGAGAAGAGTCCAGGTTGATACATTCCAAAGGAAGGTATTATTCAGGAGTTTTATAAAAAAGATATCCATATTACTGTGTGAGCTGGTAATAGAGAAAAGATAGAAGAAAAGCCTCCTTTCACTTAATTCTGAGTCAGGTACCATTTAAATTGTCTTGTGGCAGGCTGTGGCCTAGAAACCCACATTTTAGAGATGGTATTTTGGAATAAAATTTTGTGTGTGTGTCAGGAATCAAATTCAGGACCTTGTATTTGCCAGGCAGGCACTTGGGCCACTGAGCTAGATCTCCAACCCCTGTATATTGGAATATAAATGAATGTTATATAAAAATTATATAAATCTAATGTGAATAATTTATTCCAATAGCAACTGTGAAGTTACATTTCCACCACAACTAAGGAAAACGATGATGAGTCAGTAAGACACAAAATAAGGTTGACTTCAGGGTGAAGAACTGTTAATGAATATAGTCTATGCTTTTCAAACTCTTCTATGACTCTGCCTCAGAGTGTAGGTGTTTGAGTGACACTAGGTAAGAGAAGAAAATCAGATGGTAAAATTTTAACTTTTAAAGTTTCTTGTAATATTTTAAACTTTTAAGTCCATGCACATACACAATGATGTGTACAGGAGGGAACAACTTGGATGGTGTGTGTGTGTGTGTGTGTGTGTGTGTGTGTGTGTGTGTACAGTATCTGAGTGAATGTGTATTTTAATCTTCTCCTTCCACTCACTCTAAATTAAAGTGATGTTTTCCATACTGACAAAGGAAATTGGAGAAATGTGACTTCCAGTGACTTCTCAAACTTGGGTGAAAAAGTTAAATATTTGAGTCACATATTTCACCATCTGTTGTCATAGTTGGTGAGACCACCTGTCCCCAAGGGAAGGCATCAGAGGATATGATGTGTGTATGATAATACAGTAAGCTTAAAAAATGAAACTGGGACAAAGTATGGGTTCAAACGGTGGCCTTTTACTTTATTTTCTTTGTGTAACCATCTTCCAGTAAAGCTGTTTCTGTCTTCCATTACCACCGCCCACACTTTCTCACAGGTGGAGAATCGTTAGAGAAAAAAGATGAGATGTTCTTTGCATTGATAGGGGAACACAGATATGTTGACGAATGTCTGTGGATGTAAGAGAGACTGTGGAATAGAATAAGAAAAGTGAACAGATGTGAAATAAATGCCCGCAAACAGCGGGGCCACCAGTGGCAGAAGCTCTCTGAAACCAAGTAGAATCGTTTCAGCCTGAAAGAGTGGAGACCATGGGCATCTTCCTAACTCGCCACAGAGCATCCTGTCAATGGGGAGAGACTGCAGCGCTTCCGCTATGCTTAGAAAAAGGAGGGTACAGCACCTGCCTGGCAAGTTCAAGGCTCTGAGTTTGATTTCTGATACCAAGAGGAAACAGACACACAGGAAAATGACAATGATGTCTACTATTGTCACTTATATTTATTACTTTACTAGTGAATTTACTCACCACAGTTGAGCAAGAAAATGAAATAAAATTTGGCAAGGAAGAAAAAAAGCCTCCAAAAAAAAACAACTTCTGTATAAATCCTAAGGTGTTGACACATGCAGGCAAAAAGGACATTTCCTAAAGCTAACCAGGAAAATTACAAGACATAATCAATACACACAAATTTATTATAACTACTATTATGAAAAATCCAAACAGTTAATTTAAAAACAACATTTGAAATACGATGAAAAGGAATAAAAACTTGGGAATAATATTGTACACAAGCAAATTCAAAATGTCTCAAAGTAGAGTCTGACTAAATGTAAAGATAGTAATGTTTATAGATTGGAAAACTGGATATTGTTAAGATGTACACAATTGCCAAACAGATCAATAGATTCACCACTATTTTTATCAAAATCCCAGGTGGCTTATTTTAATAAATTATTACATTAACACTAAAATACATCCTTATATTGCAAGAATCCAGAATTACTCTTCTCTAAGTATAAGAACAAAAGTGGGGCACCCTCACATCCTGATTTGAAAACTTACTACAGAGAAACAGTAATCAATAAATGGTGGTCCTAGAGTAAAGATAGACAGATAAATGAACTAGAAATTGTAGTCTAGAAATAAATCTTTACATCTATAGCCAATGGATTTCAATAACAAATTGAACATGTTCAATGTAGAAAGAATTATTTTCAATAAATGGTCCTAGGAATATTGAATATTCACGTGCAAATGAATAAGGCTGGTCCACACCTACACTCTATGGGCATTAACTAAACATGGATCAAATATTTACATGTAAAGGCTGAAATATTAAACCTTGGTGAAAATATAGGCATTTTATCAGGTAACAAAACAATATCAATTAATTTAAAAAGCATTGAAAGAAATAATTGCTAAATTTTTCTCCCATTTTTATTTTTTATCTCATAAAATCTTTCAGGAAAAGATTCTATTCTGTAAAATTTGGCAAAATTCTACATCAAAAATTATAGTTATACATTTGTCCACATAAAATTTATATGTTAGTATCTGGATTTAAAAAGTCACACATAGCCGGGCTTAGAGGTGTACACCTGTAATCCCAGCACTCAGGAGGCTGAGGCAGGAGGATTGTTGTGAGTTGAGAACTGCCTGGGCTGCAAAGTGAGCTCAAGGCCAGCCTGAACTGTGCAGCAAGACCCTGTCTCAAAAAGACAAAAAAAAAATTTTTTTTAATTCACAGATTATGACATTGGTGCAAAAGAGTAGGTCATTCTAATTTAAAATATGTGAGAAAAATAAAACAAAATTATTTTTATTCTTGTCAATCTAAAAAAATATACTCCAAAAATAATAAATTCAATTGAGAATAAACATTAAATTTAATTGAGAATATACATGTGTACCCTTGCAAATTATATTCTTCAAGACATGGAGACGTAAGATTTTAAAAGTAAAAAGAGGAGGGATCATAAGTTATTTAAAGCTATTATATTTAGTACATATAAGAATCAGTAATAAAGATGATGTTGGCCCAGTTAGGACAGGCTATTGCTAGGCAGACAGCCTTGTGAGAGTTTTGCGTAAAAGAATCAGTAGCCATGTGTTCAAGGCGGCGTCCCCAGCGGATTTTGCAGTGCAGTTCTCACTACTGGCTATGTGTGCGTGAGCCCCTCTCTTTCATCTCATCAAGGATTTATCCACTTCCTTTTCAGTTAGAATTTGAAACAAGTGACTATTTTATTTCTGAATAAAATATTTTCTAACATAAACAATTAAATATTTCTCAATCATGTATTTTTCTCCACTAATCAATGTACAAGTTTCAGTTTATAGGAAGAGACCCCCACTATTTTCAGAGAGCAGCTATTTCTTCACTGTGGTGATTGATCTGCTGGCTGTGATGCCTTCTCTAACAGTTATGCAGAATATACGTGTGATACTGGCGTTGTTTCATTTTGTTTTTCTTATTTTTGTTTTGTGATATTTGTGATTGAACAATATGTCTCTGCACCTCTGCCCTGTTTTTGTTTATTTTGTTTTGTCATGTGTTTTTGAGACAGGGTCTTACTAAATTGCTAAATTATCCAGGCTGTGCTCAAATTTATGATCCTCCTAAGCTAACCTCCAAAGAGTACACCCAGCCAAAATCCATTTTTAAAGTCGGGCCCAGTACTAAGCATGTTTTTTTGAAGGAACTGTTGTTTTTGCTGATATAGAGCATGAACTATTTCCATGGCTTAAATGTATAGAAAGAAACAGAAATCTACGTTCTCCTGGGATCGGAGGTTTGGCTGAGACAGGTACAGTGTTACAATCAGCAGTCCTGGCTTCTCACAGATCTGAGTTTTCGGGATGATCTCGCTGCACAGGAAATAAAAATTTTATATTCTATTTGACATCATACATACAGATTTTGTTTTACCATATTTATAATTTTTATTTCTGAGAGCCTTATGTATGTACGGTTGCAATGCATTCTCAATCTCTTCTCTCATCTAGTAACAAAGTGGTATCTTCTGAAAAGTTTATCATATCTGACTCTTTTCTCACTTAACTTTGATTTTTCTCACAAGTCTCTTAAATTGTATATATACAAAGATTTCAGCAAAGCCACCTTTGGATACACTTGACTGTGAAGACTGAGTTTCAACTCATACTTTCCTTTATAAAGTCATATTAGTTGGTATACTAAGTAGCATCTCTTGTGTAGTTCATATGTGTGTGTAAAATTTTCTCATATTATAGTCACACAAAGAAAAGATATACTAAATATCACACCATTGACATGTTATGAATGTTGTTTTCTATTTTCTCCAACTGACATCCAAGGTCCATAGAGTTAAAAATTTGTGTGACACTTTTTGACTAAAACATACTAAACTGGTAGTCCAACAATAAATATTTGTTAAGTAAACTAATGTTACAGTGTATGGAAAAATATCAGAAAGGGTAGATAAGCGTACAAGTTATTTGTAGGAACAGTTGCACAGGAAACAGAAAAGTAGTCAATAAGTATGAGTATAACATTATTAATATGCTTAAGTGTGAATAACAAAAAGAACAAAATAGTTTGGTTACATAGGATTTATTTATAATTTTTACTTGGAAAAAAATTAGCTTCGGCAATCTTCCTCTTGCTTCAGTTATATAATATGCTAGCCAGCCCAAGGATCAAATGGAAGGAGAAAACATTGTATCCTCATTTGAAGTAGAGAAATGTTCTCTCTAAACAAAACACATCGATTAGTACCAGTAGTATAGCGCATCACAAACCCACTGCCCATTAAGTAAATCATATGGAAGATAAGAAGTCCTTGCACACAGATTACTTCTTAGAGAAATAAATCAGAAACTATTGGCTGGGACAAGAATCTACTTTAAAAAGTTCTGCTATCCATATCAATAAAAAATACATACTTTGTCGATATTTTAAACAGAGAAGCGATTCATCATTTATGTGGGATGAGTCTAAAATGTGCCTGATTAGTAAAATTGAGAAATTTGCATATTTAATGAATGTGATTGTAGTATCCTTTTACTGAGACTAAGCTGTGCATTTTCTTTTAAAATTAAATAAAACTTGCAGTTAGTCCCCCATTCTCCTGCTGGAACAAAATGCCTGACACTTCACGTAAATAAGAAAATTTTCATTTTGGATCATGGTGTCAGTGATTTCAGTCCGTGGTTAGCAGACTTCAGTCACCGTGGTGGAAGTCAGGGTGGAGCTGAGCTGCTCCCCTCACAGGGAGCTGCCAGCAGAGAGTACAAGGCACAGCTCGATAAGAAGGCATTCCCTTCAAGGCGCACTACCAATGACCTACTTCCTCAGCGAGGCCCTGACTCTTAAGCTCCTGTGCAGCTTTGAGCTCACGAACGGATTTATTCAGGGCTCTCGTGATCAAAGTAGCTGTCTGAAGGGGCTGGGGATATAGCTCAGTGGAATAAGCGCCTGCTTAGCAAGCCCAGGGTCCTGAGTTCGATCCCCAGTACCGCCAAAAAACAAAACAAAACAAAATACCTGTCTGGCCCCCGTACCCAAGCAGTTCTGCATTGATGATCTGGCAGTTAGTCCATGTCTTTGGAGGCCTGTCATATTTCAACCGTGACTCCAATAAGACCTATCAAAAATATGGTTACTGCCAGGGATTGGGATCTTTCTAGAAAAAGAGAAGCTTGCTACTTTAATGTGATTTCCTAAAACATCACTTTACTAATGATCATTTAGCAACATGTACTGTGGCATAGTTTGTTAATTAAATCAGATTTAATATTATGGTGTAATATACTATTTTTCAGAAGCTGAGTGAACAGACAAGAACTGATTTTAATCTAGTTATTTCTAATGAAGCACAAATATATTACTTGGGTTTTTTGTTAATTTAATGAAGAATTTGTTCTATTTTTTTCAATAATGTTGCCCATTTTAATTAGCTTTTGAGAAAAAAGAAAGTATAATATTTCAAGTGCTAAATATAAAACTTATATAAAGGTTATATTCTCAAAATAAGCAACTTAAGTTTCCAAAATTACATTATTTGGGAATTGGAATCATCTTTGTGGTTCAGTATAAGTTGTCACAAACTGTTATGACACATTTTATGAGGTGCTTTTGCATTTTTCCCCTTGCTCACTGGAGGATCAGATACAGCTGGCGACTCATTTAAGTCAAGGACGTTTATTAATCACGTCCCATTATTTCAGTGATGATGTATGAAGGCTTTCACACTGGTGAGATTTCAAAAGTATCTAAAACCGATGATTCCCATTTCCTCATTTAAAACCTATTATGAAATGCTCTCCTGAGAAAACAGCCACCTGTGCCCAGTTAGTAGCTTCTGGTCAACCCTGTTTCTGAATGCAGAGCTGAAACTGGTTTAGGACCTACCGCTACTTCTCTATCACAATACTCTTCAATTAAATTTAGCACTTTTTCACAAAAATGCACCCTGTAATGCAATTAATTGTTGATCCCGTATGACATCAGCATAATTTAAATATTATTGTTGTCAATTTTTTAATTAGGCTTAAGACAGAGACTCAAGTAATACGCATATATAACAAACAAATGCAAAATTTCTAATATCTACAACTAAGAAAAGTTAAAGTATTTGGTATTAATGATTTCTTAGGATGTGTGTATTTGATACAGAATTGTTACTTGAATGAATAAATATGTAACAATACGGAATTAGGCCAAAAGAATAATCACTGTCATACAGATTTTTATTTTAGATACTTTATACGGTTTTAATTTTTTACTTCGCAAAAATACAATGAAAAGTCAGAATCATATACGCAATATTTTCACCTTATCCACCTGAAATTGATAGATACATTTGCATAAATATCTTATTCTATTTTCTTATTTAAGTACATACGAAATTAAAATACATTGGGGATAAGAAAGTAAATACACTGATATCATAAAGAATGCAATATTTCTACATAATTAAATCCCAAACTATTCAACACTTACAATCAAATTCCTGCTTCATATGTAACTGGTGACAGCACCTGAAAACAAGCACTTGGGGATTTTTGCAGAATGTCAGTGACTTACAGTTGTAATGTAATATATGAGCAGTGATTGTTTGAAAATGAAAATAGAAACAAAATTACTGTTAAACTGTGAGAAATATCCAAATTCAATATAATTAGAAATCTATAATTATATGAAGGTGTCTTTGTGTGTATCCATGTTCCAAACAACGAAAGTTAACAAGGCATAATTAATAGAATATTTAGTTTCAACTAATATATTTCATGTAGTTCAAATCAGATTTTGCCAAAATGATTTGGGTGAAACTTGGATTGCATTTATCACTTCCCTTGATGTAAAATATTATAGTCAATTTATTATCTTAAAATTGTACATTGCTATACACTCAGACTATTCTAATTGGTGAGTTAAAAGATGGCCATGCTTAATTCTCAGAAAGGTCAGAAAACTATAACATCTCAAATAGCGCTGATAATTCAAGATAATTGCATGTGTACAGCCATCTGGGCAATAGATCGTTTGTAAATTAGATGGGAGTGACTCATATGTTGACAGCTATAATAAAATGATACAGTATAAGCTGACATGCATTCACTTGTAACTTTTTTGGTATGAAGTAAAATAATTTTTGATGACCTGACAAAGGAAATTTGAAGGCATGAAGTTCAGAGAAAAAAAAAATGGCTTTTATAACACACTACAGATCATCCTAGCCCTTAAACATTCATGCCAGTCATAGTTAACAGTGGCACATTGTTATTGCGGTTAACAAATTGTTTCATTACCACCAATTGTCTAAAATACCTTTAAGCACAAAACTTGCTTTGTCCTGACTCTACAAATATTGATCAATATTAGAGTGAATAAATTTTCTTTGTTATGAATTTACATTTTTGGAATGACTTGAAAAATATCCCCATTATCATTCTTGGAATATCACAGCAAAAAACCAAATATGAATCATAATGAATTTTAGACCAGGTGTATTACATCAATATCCTTGACTCTGCGGTTATTTGAAACAGAAGAGTTTATTGGGCCAGAAACGCTACCAGTGTTACTCAAACATGACCAGCCAAAAAGGACAACTTGCTGCAATTTCTAACAGCAGATACATATGTACAGATAGAGGTTAGAAGTGGTCACTAGACCTAGACCTAAGAATAATTTTATAATGAAGATTTTATTAAAGAAAGCACATGTTGCTTTCACTTCACTCTACATTCTCTACAGATAAAAGGGATGAGAAAATATAAAATGGGGAATTTGAATCGAGGATTTTCCATAAGGAAAAATAAGAGTGTTGCTCATGGATTGCTTGAATCTGTAAGCAGGATGTAGAGGTGTATAGAGTATCACGGTGGGATTTGAATAAACATTTTAATTCACATTGAAGAATGATAAATGGTCTTTTATCAAGTATTACGTGTAACCTGATTAAGTGTCCTTAGCTTTCCCCTCTTTCATCTTGTAGCCCATGTATTTAATTTTAGGGCGGACAACCCAGACATTTCTCTGGCCACTGACTTTCTTAGCACCTCTCTGCTTCCTAGAAAAAGCATCACTGCAAGCGCTGAAAACCACAACTCCAGTGTAAGGACATATAGCGAGATGCTACCCTCTGTGATGCATCAACTAGACTCTCCTTCTGCCGTAACTTTTTGCAGAAATCGCCACACTTAAATTTCCATTGTGAAAACAGGTTCTATGGATGTCAATGGTATTTTGCTAATGGGGACAAACTATAATGATGTACTGATTCAAATAAAGAAGAAAATTATTTTCATTCTTATTTTAATAGTATTTTGTACTCTGAAACACCCTTGTCATACAAGAGCCTTTCTTTTACTGTCTCCAAAAGTCATTTAAAATTTAAGTCAGTTTAAAATCGTTCAGAAATTTTATTTTCTAAACAGGTGGAAATTTTATGTCTTGCTCAGATTCACCTGCTCTACCTCCTTTATTCATTGAAAATTAAAAAGAAAATAAAAAGCATTTTGTAAATGGACTCCTGGACATTCTCCATAATATTAAATTAGCACTTGAATCAATATACATTTCAGGACACAGATGATCAAAAACAAGGAATAATAAAATAGGAAAGGAAGAATTAATATAAGAGCTCATAAATTAGCTGAAAAAGGTCAGAAAATGAAAACTAGATAAAATACAAATCTTCCTGGAAGCTATGTTAAAAAGCAAAAGAAACATGAATATCCACCTCTACATCTCTAAGAAATACTGTTACGAGAACTAAGGTCAAGGGGTCAAAAATATTTACAGAACAACATAGTGCCAATTATATTTCTTAATGTCATCAAATTCATTTCCCTTGCACACACTTGATAAAATGAGATTTTCTCTCCTGTTCTTTTCTTACACCACTCAATTCAACCACATTTGCTTTTATTTATTTTTAAACAATTTGTTTATAACAAAAAGTATTTAACCCCGTGTTAGGTTTGAAGATTATTTTAAATAACATAAAATCATTTTTACATTTTCATGTTCCTATTGAGTAGCTTTTAAAAACCTGGGATATAATCTTATATTGATCAATAATTAAATAAACATATGGTAGAAAAAAATAATGCAGAAAAAATATAGAAATAATAGAAGACCAGGAAGATGTGCACTTAAACTGCTTACTTAACCAAAATTTAACTTGTCCAGTTTTGGGAATCAAACTCAGGACCTTGCATCTATACCCCTGGTTTTGGTTTGAGGTCATGTATAATTTTTGTTGTCTTTGTGTTGTTTTCAATTTGTCTTAATTGTTGTTTTGTTAGGTTTTTTAATTTTTAAAATTAAAAAGACTTAAGGGTAATTTTTTTTTAAATGCCATTGTTCACATAGAAAATGCTGAGTTCAAAGGACGCAGGAGCTGTGGGATTTAAGAAGCAGAATTCCGGTGAAATATGATTCAGGAATTTAAAATGCAAATGATTCCATAGCCTAATTACATAGTATTTGAAATGGAAGTGTTTACTGCTGCCTGACAGAGGCTGGCAAATGAATATGTATTTATCGCAAGGTCAAGTGGAGAACAGGTGCGTGTAGTGGGGAGTCAGCGCATTAGACGTAGGGCACAGCTCCAGATGCAGATTAGCCTGTACCAAATCCCAATCCTGCTTCTACTTCACTGCGTGGGCTTGACATCCTTCAAGATGGAAATATCAACAAAGTTTAGTTCAGCTAAGTATAAACTGAGATAATCGTTCTCTATTTATGGGTAATAGTCAGAGTATAATGTACCTGACTCTGGGACTGCACAGAAAACTGCCAATAATTACTCTTAACGGTAATTGCTAAATATACGAAATTTCCTGGAGGGGAAGTGATACACACACCTACACAAAGCTCTAACTTAAGTTGTATTATCTCCGATGATTTTCTAAACACTAAGTATGACTAAGACATGAGAAAGGTTACGAAGAGAGAAAATGGAAGAGTACTGTTTTGGTCACTTTCCTCTAACTGAGGCACACTGCTCAACAACCACAGCTCAGAAGGGGAGAGGTTTGTTTTGGCTCGCTGTTACTGGCCCTGGGCAGCCACCTTCACAGGAAACAGCATGGTAGAAGCATCTGGCAGAAGAAAATTGCTGGCGTCTTAGTATCCAGGAGACGGAGCAAAGAGGCTGGAGCTATGGAGGGAAACAAACCCTTCAAGGTCACTTCCTCAGTGACTTGCATCTTCTGAACAGGTCCTGCCTTCCTACACGTCAGCTTTATCCCCGTCGCTTCCCAAAACCCCACCTGTGAGCACAGGAGGCCATTGGAAATGATCCAGAGTCCAATCATAACAGGTACGGTGGGCTACTGTGTGATGATCGCTCTGTCTTCCCATTCTCGGTTCCGCCTTGCCTGGCATCAGCCAACTCAGATTTTAAGAATGTTCATGAGGTAGCTGAGGAGGGTAGACACTTAGGAACAGATCAAGATTCTTAATGTTGGAGAGTGAACGTGGAGAAGCTAATGCTGGGGACACGGCCTGGGTGGTAACAGCTGCCTCCTTTTTCCCACTTCTAGGTGCATGTCATGCCTTCATGTTGTGGATTGAATAATTTCCTTCCAAAATTCATAGATTGAAAACTTACTTCTCACTCTGTTGATATTCAAATTGGTGCTGTTCAAAGTTACCTGGGTTTAGATAAGATCATGAGGATAAATCTTTCCCAAAGGGGTCACTGCCTTCAAAGCACAGACATCAGGATTTGCATGTGTTGTTTAGTGCTGCAACAGGTGTCTGAAGTGTGCATGGCCCAGGGCTCATTTCAAAGCATGACTGGCAGGGAGAGGATATATCTGCTATTCCTAATACGATCATTCTATTGCATTAATAGCTTTTCGGACCTGCACTCCTATGTGTCAGGTTGGGTTATTGAGCTGTGAACCTGGTCTGTATATGGTCTCTTGCCCATTCTTCTCTAGCACTGTTCTCTGCTCTACATTATGGACACCATAAGTGAAAAGTCTTTGCTCTGACATGTTCTTTTGCCAGGGAGCCCCTGCCTTGGAGCCTGCATACCATAAACCTAAACCTCTGAAGCATGAGCAAAATTTAATCTTTCTCACCTCCTTTAAGATTTGAGCATTGTGTATTTTGTTTTAACTATGGGAAGCCTAACACATAAAATTGGTACCCTATAATTGAATTCATTATGATTGTACTGACCATGTGGTTTAGAAGACTTTGAAATTGCTTTCCATGAAGAGTGTGGAAGGCTTTGAAGATGAGGGACAGAGAAAACCTAAAATACTGTAAACAGAGTGTGATTCCAGTCAGAGCCCTGGAGACAGGCCTGCTGATAAGATTGTAAACAGTGAAGCCCAAACTCAGAAGGTTTCAGCTGGGAGCAAGCACTTCACTGGCCGCTGACCTGGAGGCAGTGTTGAAGTGGAGGCTATCTGTGCTATAATCTTACAGAAATTTTTTTCTTCATTTGCACATGTTCTGAGACATTGAAGGAGACTAAGGACAGTGGATAAAAAAATTTTTTTGACATTGGATGAATTTGGCAGAAGAAATTTCAAAGAAGTCTAACTTGCAGGCTGTGGCATGGGTACTGGTGGCTGCTTTCAGCAGATTTACAGTGAAAATCAGGACAAAAATCAGAGCTAAATTATTAGAAATACTTATATGTTGACCATAAGGGGACCATGTCTTAATTAGAGACAAAAGAAGAGTAGCTGCTAGAGTTTAATAAAATTAAAAAGATACCAAATATTTTTACAGTAACAAGAAGAGAGGTGTCCTGAAGGGATTTCAGCAATCATTAAGAATCCATGCATTGCTCACTCAAAAGTACAAAAGTATCAATTTTTCATGTGAGATGAGAGATCTGGGGGCCCCCGTTAGACTGGCCTCCTTAGGAAATTGGTTCCCCAAGACTGACTTTTCTGTGCAAACCCCTCCAGGGCCTCAGAGCCTGCTGCAGCCATGGTTGAAGAGTAACTTGCTACTTCTTCCACTAACGGAAGACCTTGGTTTTGTCTTCATAATGTTCATCATTTATATGATGAAGAGCATAAAACGTGTGGGGTCAGGAAAGCTTCCACCTGTATTTCTAAAGAAGGGCTGGAAATCTAGATAAGTAACTAACCTAGATAAGTAACTAATCTAGATAAGTAACAAACACTGCATAAATATAACAAACCCAAAAGTTCAAGATAGACCCCGAAAAGTCAGAGATGGTTTGGACATGGAATGTCTGCCAAGGAAAACTGAAACTCATTATTAAAGCCAGATCAAGAAGGGGGACACGTGAACTGCAACCAGCAAGACCATAGAAGTGGCCCTGCACAAGCCTTCTGGAACTCACACCTCACTGCTGGGGGCCAGGTATGTCAGATATGGAGCTAAAGAACTTAATGTTTACTCTCTAGGTTTCAGTCATGCTTTGGTCTGATTATTTTCTATCCTCTTTCATCACCTTTTGGAAATGAAAATGTTAATGCTGTACCATTGTAACTTGGGATTATGTAACCTTTTTTAAAGCAGAGGTTCACAAGTATGAATTTCCCCTGAGTATCATAAAAGGCTTCAAGTTGAACTTTTTAAACATTGAAAATGTTTAGACTTTGGAGGATGAATTATTGTGCTTCTGGTTGTCCTCCAGATAATTCTTTTTTAAAAAATTAAAACAGAATTATGAACTATCATCTTTATTTAGAGATTAAGTGTTACATAAGGAAGTTTGTTTGCACTGGAACTTGACAAGTGGTTAATTGTAACCATTAATCCTGATATAAAACGCCATCTGATTAAAACTTCCATACTGTAATATAAAAGCATACTTCCTCCTCTGTATGTGTGCATCATACAGCCATGACCTTGGGTATTTCACACTGCTCCTCATCCATTCGTTTCTGGTGCTATCACCTATCTCTGTTTCCTGGCTGCTATAAAATAAGCATCTTCACTCTACTATGCCCTCCCACCATGATGTGCTGGCCTTGGAGCCTGCCGATCGTGGACTGGAAACTTTAAACAGTGAACTAAATTAAACCACTCCTTTAAATTCTTGATGTTGAGAATTGTGTTGCAGCACCAGGAAACCTATCATTGAGAGAGACAAAAACAAACAAACAAAAAAATTAAAAAAAAACAGGAGACAGTAGTTCTTCCTTAATATGCCATGTGATGATACAGAGAAAGGTACCTATTTGCATGCCAGGAAGCAGCTCCATATTGAAAGCCAAACAACTGAAGATCTTGATTTCTGTGTTCCAGCAAGAATAGTGTGAAAATAAATATCTGGTCTTTAAACCACTGAATATATGCTTTTGTGTTACTGCAGCTCAAAGTAAGACAAAGGAAATTAACTATACTAGAGTGCATCTGACAAAGAATACCTAAGTATCTAGATGACACAGAGAGTTCCCCGAAGCATTTTTAAAAGGTGATCATGGCAAAAGTTAAGAAAAACCAGAGGAGTTTTATAGAGAAATATCTGTGTTTTCAGAGCATAAAAAAATGAACATGATTAGCAAGTTGATAGAGATATTTACTCTAAAGACCACTGTAGTAAAGTCACAGGCAGAAACGAATAATACAGTGAGAAAGACTAGTTGATTTTTAACTAGTCTGTTGACAGTAGAACTTAGTGACTATGAAATTGTTAATTAGAGGAAGAAATTTCTATGCAAGTATTGAAGGAGCAGACTGGATCCTCTTGATGATTTAGAATAGAATGTGAGAGAAAATACAAAATGAAGGAATTATTTAGCAAAAATATCTAAAAATTCAAGATTTGGAAATTTCCTGGTCTGGCCATCCAAAAGTATTTTCAGAAGAGAGCCCTAAGTGTGTGACCAAATAGTCATATGCCAGGGAGATTAGTGTGGCTGTCAGACGGACTTCATGATCTACCTTGGCAGAAACAGTTTGAGTCTCAACTGAAGGACATGTAGGTAGGACAAATTGAAGAATATCAGACTTCTGAGATCCTACAGGACTGATTTATGGAAATATTTGATTTTGAAATGACCCAGAAATGGCCCTCATGACTATTCAAAGGTTATCAGCGATGCCTGATTGATTTTAGAGGAAGGGGTATGTGCTATGAACAGGCTTCTTAGAATTCTGTGGGCAGGGGGACACTGAGAGGTTTGCAGGTGTGACTCAGGGGAGGGGCTGCTGCACATTTTTATCCAGAAGTGAGATATTTACAATCATCTGGCAAACAAACAATTGAATTAAAAAGGATTACTCTCAAGTCTTTAAATTAGATGTGGTTTACCTTGTCTTTAGAACACTATGTTTGTCTCACCATTGTATTTTGGAGACATGTATCTAGTTTCATAGGTTTACAGCTGTAGGGAAATTTTTCTATATGATGAATCATCCATAAATAGAACAATGTCTTATTTATCTAGTCATATCAGACTTTGGACTTTCCACTTCAGTATTTCAATTGCGATGAGTTAAGATTGTTTATGCTGTTGGGATACAATGAATACTGAAAGTATAGAAATAGAATTTTGTGGATTAAATCTGCAACCCCAAAATTCTTATGCTGAAGATTTATACCTGTAATGTGATACATATTGTCCTGTGAATAACTACATTTCTACGAGGCCATGAAGATGAATGCCCACACATGTGCTTACAGGATAAAAGTATATACCAGAATCTCCTCTGTCTTTCACGTGAAGATGTATGCAAAACATGACTATGTACAGGACAGGGGTCACAGTAAAATTCAATCTGCTGCTGTCTTGCTTACAGACTTTCTATTTCTAGAAATAGGAAGAAAGAGAAAAATAAACATCTATTTTATGCCTTCTGCTCTTTCATATTTTGTGATAAGCGCTTGGGATGACAAAGAGAAATTTGCTATGACACTTCGTCCGGGTGTGTGTGTGTGTGTGTGTGTGTGTGTGTGTGTGTGCGTGTGTGTGTGTGTGTGTGTGCGCTAGCAGAATGGTAAGGAAGCCTCCAATTACCCTATGTCCCTGCTTAAATGCCATGTATTCATCTTCCTTTTATAAAGGCTGGGCCTGTGACTGTGATGGAGAGTCGAGCAGGGTTTATTTGACCTAAGTGAAGGGAAGATGCTGATAATTAAGGCACCTAATAGTTAACAGAAAATCCATCAAAAGAAGAGAATTGCATCATATTTGTAGCTAACGTAACCAGGTGAGGACTTTTAAAGAGGAACTAGGTCTCAAGAGACAGAAGCCACCAGCATAAATTGAAGGAGCATAGATATTTTTGTTCACCTTGAATAAGCAAATTGCCATTTGTGTAAAAGTCCATTTGATACAAAATGACAAATGGCTCCCAGATTATAATATAGCTGCAAGGCCTTGGGGGCCAGGGATATGGAATAATATATTGCTGTGCCGGGACCAAGCTATGTGACTGGGATCCTGTGGTCTCCAGGCCAGCGTGACCTTGGTTCAGGCACAGAGAGGTATGTGGAAGGCTGCCTTGCTTCCCGGCTGTGCACACAAAGCTCTTAACCACAGAACTCCTAGGGCAAGATAACATTTGCTGAGGACAAGGTAAAAAATGCACGCATCCAGGTATAAAGAAGAACTTATTTTCCATTAACTTTTCCCTGTCTAGCACATTTGCTCTTTGAGGAAAAGGACACTACCCTGTTCTGTTCTTCTCGCTTGCTAGTAAAAGTGTGTCTGCCCCAGAGGTTGGTGTGCTTTTCCACGACAGGCAGGTTCCTCCCAGGCCACTTGTACCTTAAATAATATCATTTGTCTTTCTTTATTCCCCTTCATTCCCAACACAAGCATGTGGGGGTTTGATCCCCCACTGGAAGCAAGGAACTAAATTCTGCAGATAGCAAGTGTACTGAGAAGCAGACAATGAGTTTTTGAAACATTCCGGTACCAGCTAGTACCTTGATTTGGTTTTGAGGAGGTCCTGGGCCAAAGTCCCCACTACCTATCCCCTGACTCCTGGCTCAGAGGCACTGTGGAATAACAAATATGTATTTTTTAAGACACATTTGGTAACTTCACATATCAATAAAATGTTAATGTAATATTTCACTGGGGGAATATATATCTTTTATTGGCCATCTTCAGTGTTGAAAAATGAACAACTTTTCATCCATTAAGACATTTTAGTATTTGATGGACCAATAAAAATTGATTACCTGGGAGTAGAAATTAACAGGAAAGGGGTCTTTCTAGTATGATGGTAATGTTCTCCAACTTGGCAGAGGCTTGGGTTCTGTACATGTTGGCATTTGTGAAATTTCAGTGGATATACATGTGAGATTTCTGTATTTCTTTGTATGCAAATTTTACATGAAAAGAAAAAATATTAGACAAATGTTCTAACCGAAGAAATCCCTAAATCAGAGTCCTATTGATGAACTAAGATACCTGAGTGTTGTCTTAGAGATAAATGTAAATAAAATTCATTAACTCTATAGTAAAGAATGATAACTTAAACACATTATTAAACTCTTCTCTTATGGTCTATGGAGTAGATATTTGGGTAGGACATATACTAAAGTCTACTTTCATCATGAATTATTTTCATATATGATTTTATTAACCGAACACCAGGAAGTTTGATACAAAGAATAGTTAAATGCTTTTAAAATTTCAATATAAAAAGTAAAATAATATTTCCTCAATATAGTAACATTCTGAAATACAAAATATAAGCAATGAAGTCTAACGTAAACTAAATATAATTTGCTCTTTCAATATAGAAGTATTTAGTGAATGTCATGTTTACTATTGTAAGCTGTGAGTTAAGTAATATTACTTGTTCAACAGCATTACAAGGTATACTTATGTGTATTATCTCATAAATGAATAATTCTGTAATTTCTGTTTTGAGTATGCGGTACATTTTTCTGGGGGCATGTATCTTTGAGAATGTATTTTATGAATAGATCAAAAATTTATTTCTCCCTTACAAATATTTACAACAAAAATACTAATGAATGTAATTTATTAAATGACTGGTGATCATACTGCATTTGTATGGCTAAACATTGCACGAATACAGAAATATTTCAGAAATGCTACCATCCTAACAGTTAGTATTTTTGTGTTTGATTGGTTGGCATCTGTTTTTCTCATATATTTATACATGGCAAAAGTTCTTTTTAAGATTTTCATATCTATTTAATAATCCTGTTATCAGAAATACCTCACGCAAGGGTACACCGAATTCAAAAGGTAATGTGAAAGTCAATATATGCTTCCCTCTCTTAACCTATGAAAGTTTTATTGTTTATCTGTTTACTGTGCTAATTCTCCCCATCTTTTTCTCTAGGGTCCGTAATCGGCATTTGCTGTCACAACAGTCTGTAGGGTAAAAGCCCTCAAGCGAGAAGAGGCTTGTTGAGGGGCTCCTAGGAAGTGCAGGTGTAATAAGCAATCTACGGAATTTAAAAGGAGAGTACAGTATAAAACAGGTGGTATCGTGTTCCTCCTACACAGAATGAGCATGAGAAACAACTGTCGCCGACTGCATATTTTTTTATTTTTAAAAAAATAAAAGCACAAAAACATATTACAAACAGACACAAATTAGCACAAAAAAATAGTACAATCAAAACTGATCTACAGACAAGGTGACATGGACTCAACAGTGGTTGTTGCTTTGCCTATTGATATCTTTGAAGTGTATATATATGAACCCAGATACAGACATGCAAATTTGGTCAGACAATTAATCCTCTCAACAACAGAAAAACACAAAAAACAAAAAACCGAAGACAAAAAAACAAAAAACAACAACAACAACAAAAACACCAATAGTTGCTGCTTTGCATATTGGTATCTTCGAAGTGTGTGTTCAGGATAACACATACAGACATAAAAGATTGATCAAATAACCCGTCATCGATTATTCCTTAGCATTAAGTGACATAGTAGAACCACGTTAGCCCTCCTGCATATATGTATATTCAAATATACATGCATACATTTTTGTCTCTTTCTTCTCTCCTTTCCCTCGTCCCATCTGCTCTTTGTTTCTGAACAGATTTCCTTCATGTCTCTTAGTTTATATTCCCACCCTCGGGTTCGTACACCAGTGATACAATATGTTGCCTGCACATGCACCGCTGATTTATTTCACTTATGAGTATGGACTCCAGTTTTGACCACTTGCCTACAAAGTCCCCAAAACTGTCTTTCTTTATAGCTGAATAATATTCCATTATATAAAAATGCCACAATTTTTTAATCCAGGCTTCTGTAGATGGACACTTGGGTTGCTTCACCATTGAAGCTATTACAAATTGTGCTGCTATAAACATGGGTGCACATATATCAGAGTGATATGATGTTTTCAAATCTTCTGGGAAAATATCCAGAAGAGAAATAGCTGGTATGAATGGAACCTCTAGACCGTTTGCTGAGAAGTCCCCAAACAGCTCTCCACAGTGGTTGCACCAGTCTGCATTCCCACCAGCAGTGTAATAGAGTCCCTATTTCTCCACATCCTCGCCAGCATTTGTTATTGGATGACTTTTTCATACTGGCCAGTCTTACTGGGGTCAGATGAAATCTCGATGTTGTTTTTATTTGCATTTCTCCAATGACTAAGGATGTGGAACATTTTCTCATATATTTATTTGCCATTTGTATTTCTTTGTCTGAGAAGTGTGTATTCATCTCAGATGTCCATTTCTGGATTGGGTCTTTGAATCTGGACAGGTACATCTTTTTTAATTCTTTGTATGTTCTAGATAGAAGACCTTTGTCTGAGGGATAGCCAGCTAGGATTTTTTCCCAATTTGTGGGTTTTCTTTTTACTTTGCTGGTGATTTCTTTAGATGTACAAAAACTTTTCAGTAGAATGAGGTCCCAATTATTGATTCTTTTAAGTATTTCCCCTGCAGTTTCATTTTTGTTCATGAACTCTCTGTCTGCCTACTCCTATGTCTTCAAGATTTTTACCTACTTTCTCTTCCAATAGGTTTAGAGTTTCTGTTTTAATGTTGAGGTCTGTGATCCATTTTGACCTAACTTTGGTGCATGGTGATAGACTGGGGTATATTTTCTGTTTTCGGCAAGAGGAAAGCCAGTTTTTCCAGCACCATTTATTAAACAGGCCTTCTTTTTTCCAGTGGGTTTGGTTGGCCCCTTTGTCAAATATTAGGTAGATGAGTGGGTGTTTCGTTATGGTTGCTTCTTCCAGTCTGTTCCATTGATCCTCAGGTCTGTTTTTTAGCCAGTACCAGGTTGATTTTATTACAGTAGCTTTGTAGTATAATTTCAGGTCAGGGATTGTGATTCCACCTGACTTGTCCTTATTGCCCAGGATTGCTTTTGCTATTCTGGGTCTCTTCTGGTTCCAGATGAATTTGAAGAATATTTTCTCTAGACCTGTGAGGTATGCTAACAGTAGTTTAATGGGAATTGCATTGAATCTGTACAACAGTTTTGGTAGTATGGCCATTTTTACAATGTTAGTTCTTCCTAACCATGAGCAGGGTATGTTTTTCCATTTATTGAAATCCTCTTCAATCTCCTTTTTCAGTGTACTGTAGTTTTCACTGAATAAATCTTTCACATTCTTTGTTAGATTGATTCCTAAGTATTTCAATTTCTTGGTTGCTATTCTAAAGGGTATGGTTTCCTCAATTTCTCTCTCGGTCTGTTCGTTGTTTGTGTATAGGAATGCAATTGATTTTTGGGTGTTGACTTTGTATCCGGCTACGCTGCTGAATTTGTCGATTAATTCCAGGAGTTTTCCTGTGGAGTTTTTGGGGTCCTCCATGTATAGTATCATGTTATCTGCAAATAGTGATAGTTTGACTTCTTCCTTTCCTATCCTTATTCCTTTTATTTCTCTCTCTTGTCTGATTGCTCTGGCTAGTGCTTCCAAAACTATGTTGAATAGGAGTGGTGACAATGGACATCCTTGTCTTGTTCCTGACTTTAAAGTGAAAGTTTTCAGTTTATGTCCATTTAGCATGTTGGCTGTTGGTTTGTTTTAGATGGCTTTGATCAGATTGAGGTATAGGCCATCTATTCCTATTTTTTCTAAGGTTTTTAACATGAATGTATATTGGACTTTATTGAAAGCCTTTTCTGCATCTATTAAGATGATCATGTGGTTTCTGTCTTTGACTGTATTAATATAGTGTATTACATTAATTGATTTGTGAATATTGAACCATCCCTGCATTCCTGGAATGACTCCTACCTGGCCGTGGTGTATCATTTTCCTTATAATTCGCTGTAATCTATTTGCCACAATTTTGTTGAGTATCTTTGCATCGATGTTCATTAGAGAGATTGGCCTGTAGCTCTCTTTCTTGGTTGGGTCTCTCTCTGGTTTTGCTATCAGTATAATACTTGCCTGCAGAAATGTGTTGGGGAGAGTTGCTTCCTTTTCAATTTCATTGAAGAGTTTGATGAATGTTGGCATTAGATCTTCTCTAAATGTTTTATAGAATTCTACTGTGAATCCATCAGGGCCTGGGCTTTTCTTTGTTGATAAGTTTTTAATGACGTTTTCAATCTCATTAATTGATATTGGGTTGTGCAGGATTTTTACGTCTTCCTGATTCAATTTTGGCAATTTTTACCTTTCTAGGAATCTGGCCATTTCTTCTGTATTTTCTATTCTACGGGAATACAGATTTTGAAAGTAGGCATTAATGATCTTTTGGATTTCTTTTGGATCTGTAGTGACTTCATCCTTTTCATTCCTTATTCCATGAATGTGAGATCTTTCCCTCCTTTTTTTGATAAGGTTGGCTAGGGTTTTATCATTTTATTTATTCTTTCGATGAACCAACTCTTTGATTCACTAATTTTTTTGTAGAGTTTTCTTCATCTCAATTGCATTAATTTCTGCCCTGAGTTTTATAATCTCCTCCCTTCTTTGGGCTCTTGGTTTGGCTTGTTGTTCTTTTTCTAAGAGTTTGAGGTGTATCATTAGGTTATTTATTGCTCTCTTTCTATTTTCTTTGTATATGATTTCATTGCTATAAATTTCGCTCTGAGGACTGCTTTCATTGCATCCCACAGATTCCAATAGGTTGTACTTGTGTTTTCATTTATTTGTAGGTAATTTTTAATTTCTTCTTTAACTTCTTGTGTGACCCATTGGTTATTCAGTAGGTTGTTGTCTAATTTCCAAGTGTTTATGTGGTTTTTGGAGTTCTCTTTGTCATTAATTTCCAATTTTATTGCACTATGTTCCGATAATATGCATGGGATGATTTCAATTCTTTTGCGTTTAGGTAAATATGCTCTCTGGGCTAGAATGTGGTCTATTTTGGAGAAAGACCCGTGTGCAGCTGAGAAAAATGTGTATTCTGATGTTGTGGGGTGGAACACTCTGTATACATCTACTAAGTCCATTTGTTCACACTTTTGGTTCAGGGCTGTTATTTCTTTGCTGAGTTTCTGTCCGGTTGACCTATCTCTTTGCATCAGAGGGGTGTTTAGGTCACCTATTACAATAGTGTTATTAGTTATTTGATTTTTTACGTCTGTTAAGATTTGCCTTATAAAATTAGGTGCTCCATGGTTTGGTGCATAAATGTTTAGGATTGTTACCTCTTCCTCTTGCAGCTTTCCCCTAATTAGTATGTAATGGCCTTCTTTATCTCTTTTGGTTGTTTTTGGTTTGAAGTTTACATTGTTTGCAAACATAATAGCTACCCCTGCTTTTTTCTGGGGACCTGTTGCATGGAGAATTGTTTTCCAATCTTTAAATTTCAACCTGTGGATTTCCTTTTGAGTAAAATGTGTTTGCTATGTAGAGCATATCGTTGGATTGTGTTCCTTAACCCACTCTTCCAATCTTTTCCTTTTGACTTTTGAGTAGAGATCATTTACATTAATGGTTATCATGGTTATATGTTGGCTTATTCTAGTCATGTTATTTACTTGATGTTTTTCTTCTTTTGCTGACTGTTTGCTTGCTTGTTCTGTTTAGGGAGTTATTTCTATTGTTGTTCTTGGAACTGTGGTCTCTTTTTTCTCTGTCTAGAATATCTTTTAGTGCTGTTTGCAATGCTGGTTTGGCACTCATGAAGTTCTTCAGTTGTTCTTTGTCGCGGAAATATTTTATTTCTCCATAGAATTTGAGGGATAGTTTTGCAGAATACATCAGTCTGGGTTGGAAGTTGTTTATTCTCAGAATCTGTAATATCTCACTCCAAGCTCTTCTTGATTTCATGGTTTCCGTTGAGAAGTCTGCTGTGATTCTGATGGGCTTTCCTTTATAGGTGATCTGTTTCATTTCCCTAGCAGCTTTTAATATTGTGTTCTTTTGCTGGATATCTGGGATCTTGACTATTATATGCCTGTGTGTGTTTTTCTTTGGGATATGGATCGTTGGGATTCTATATGCCTCGATTAACTGAACTTCAGTATCTTTTACCTTGTCTGGGAAATTTTCTGCTATTATTTCAGCAAATATTCCTTTTATATCGTTTGTGTGGTCTCCTGCTGTTTCACACACTCCTATAACTCAAATATTGTTATGTTTTGCCTCATCTTGGAGCTGTTGGATTGACTTTTCTTGTGTCTTTGATGATATTATGAGATTCTTCCTTTCACGCTCATAAGCTGCCATGCTGTCTTCAAGTTCTGAAATTCTATCTTCGGTTTCATTTAAGCGGTTTTGCAAGCTTTCAGTGTAAGTTTTCAAATCCTGGCATTCTCTTTGGACCTGTTTCATTCTTGGTAATTCATTCCTAAATTGCTGTTGTATCGTTTCCATTTGTTTCCTATTTTCTTCTAGTCTTTTATCTATTTCTTCTCTACATGTACGGAACATTTCTTCCATCATTGTTTTCAGCTCGTTTTTTGTCTGAGAGATCATTGCAGGTATGCGGCTTATTTGTTCTTTAAGCTCTTTTATGGCCTGTTGGAGTTGTTTCATTTCGGATGCAATCGTTTCATAACTTGCAGGTGTGTGGCTTCCTGGTTCCCCTGTATCCTCGCATTCAAAACTTGTTTTGGGTGGAGTTGAGTTTTGAGACTGCGTTTTGTTCCTCTGTTTACCCATTTTTGGGTATCAGATTCAAAATGTGGGGCTATAAATTCCCCAGGCAGTTCAGCAGGCAAAGGTCTGCTGCAGAGGCTGCTCCAATGATTCCTTCTCTTTGGGAGCATGTCCCTTAAGCTATCTGCTGAGATTTACACTTCTACTCCCTACCCCGCCCCGAGACCTGGCTGGGGCACATAAACAGCTCGCCGCTCAAGGGATCTTGCAGCAGGGGGCCACTCAGGTGTTTCTCCCTGGGTGGAGCTCCTCCCCCCCCTCACAAATCCCATTGGGGCGCCCAGCCAGCTTTTCCGACCCGGGGATCCTGCAGTCAGTAAACCTGCTCGGATGTCCCTCGCTGGGCGGAGCTTCTTCCCGACTCAGA
>PVLD010017605.1:0-41394 GCA_004027595.1 Dinomys branickii
AAAAAAAAAAAAAAAAAAAAAAAAGAAAAATCAATCTTAGTGTGCCTGTGATTGAGTTTTTTCTGAGCATAAAGTGGGTGCTGCTTAACCATCATCTCTATGCAAAGGGTATCTCAGAATTTTGTTTCACTCTCAGATCCCTGTTTCTAGGATGTGGGGAGAGGTCAAAAAATAATTAGCTACAATGTGAAGTCTACTACTTCACTCAACAGTTCCTTGTTAAAATCAACTATACTCTTGTATCACTCTTTAAATAATTTCCTTAACCTTGATACATATCTAAATTGTGTTTCATGAGCTAAGTATCCATGACTTAATTATACTTGCTAAATATTAAAGCAGAAGCAAATTTTTTGTTAATCATGGAAAAATAAAGTGTTTATTATTTAACATTGCTTAGTGATGAACAAAACTATTATTTAAAATACTTTGTGTTTATTTCTAAAGTGTTCCATTCTCTCATAAAAATTGTATAAATATAAGAATAACCATTCACATATTTTTTTCTGAATGTCAGGAAAGAAAATGGTTGTGCATTCGCTCCTAATCAGTGTATACAATCAGATTAGGAATTTGGATTTTTAATTCTAACTTTATCACAAGCTTCCTTTTTTTTTTGGTGGTGGCATTTTTTAAAATTTTATTTTAATGATAAAAGAACAAAAATATATTAACAAATAAACAGACATAAAACAACACCAAAGCAATAGAAGTACTTCAGAGTTTCAGACAAGGTGATAGGAAATTAACAATTGTTGTTTTATTACATATTGTTATCTTCAAATTGGTTACTCAGTTAAACAAATATAGGCATGTAAGATTGATCAAACAATTATTGTTTGATCAATTTTACAAGCTTCTTTTCTAACTTAGGAAAATTGCTACATTTTCTTCTCATTTTTCTGATTTTGAAGTGAGTATGCTCACTTAACATGTCTTTCTAAAAGTGCATTTGATGCACTTATAAAAATTTTTCAATGCTTCTGAACTAGAATGTTCTTCAAATAAAAGACCTATCTTTATTATTATTAAGGCAGGACCTATGATACAGTCTACCAAACTTTAATTTCTTTTAAAACACTTACAATTTCCTTCGTCTGGCAATTTTCTTCTGCCACGTGTGTGTGTGTGTGTGTGTGTGTGTGTGTGTGTGTGATTTTGTGTTTTAGATCCCAGTTTTCCTATTCAAGTGATATATGAAATGTGCCCATGTGCAAGAACGTGTCTTAATTATTTAGATAAATTAAGTCTTTAACACCTAGGTAAGAACAAAAGAACAATTTAGTTTTTAGAATGTTTCAAGACTAAAAATCTTGCTTTGCCAAGACCAATCACTTTGCCAAGAAGTATTATATATGGGAGATACTTTTTACCTTTAAATGGGAAAGAACTTTTCATATTAAAAAGAGCTTCCTGGAAGGCTTGAAGCAGCCATTTGAGATAAATACATGAGTATTTTCCTTGTTATTCTTATAGAAAAGGTTTAAGAACACAGAGTCCATGCATATTACACTCATCATAAGATCAAAGAAATTGAAGCTATAATATAAAATATAATTCTATAATTTGATAGTTTTTCACAAAACAATATGAATATCACTTTTTTCTCTTTCTAGTTAAGAGAAAATTCTAGGATGTTTCCCCCTTTCTAATAAATTGCCAAATTGTGCATAAGTTGCTAGAAACCAAGAATAGAAACTATTATTTGGCATTTGTATAGTGTGTCTAAGCTAAAAGTAAAAGCTTTTACCTAACATATTTCTTGAGGAACACATGGCCTTTAGGAATAGTCTGGCTAAGCAGAATCTGGTCAATAATAGATTGCAGGCCCTTGTTTAATTTATTAGCCACCTGTTTCATTCTCATAGTATAATAGAAAAATTAGAATTCCATTGCCACTGATGCACAGTTTGTGTGCTGAATACTCAGAGAAAGATTACAAGTCAGATAGAATCTCGAGTGGAAATTAAAGATTAATAGATTCATAATTTTTGAGAAGATCGGATACAAATACTATCTTTGATTTTTTATATTATGTTATCGTAATAACTTTTTATTACAAAAATCTATACTAAATGAAGACATTATACCAAATGCTCCTCAGATTAAGAGTAAAAAATAGATATTACAGTATTTGAAGCTTCATTTTATTAGCTTCAATGTTAGATTTACTAACATTCAACAGATATCATTAACTTCAATAAAGGCAAAAATGTCTGAGTGTCCTGGATAAAGAAAGTTATCTTTGACATTGTTTCTCTTGACTTTTGTGTAAGACAGTGCTCACTCACATGCAGACCCAGTTGCACAAAATGCACCCACTATGCAAATCGTTACTTTCACTATCCTTCTACAAAACAAGAACACACTTCCTCACACTCTTAGTGGGCAGCGTATCAACCCTTCTAAATCAGCGATGTATCTGAGATGCCGTGGTGTGTGACTGTAACATTTTAATAACAATATTTTGCAGTTGCAAGAACCAGGCACTATTCTATTGAGTACACACTGAATGGATTTGATTTGTCTACCTGCAAAGGGTCAGGATTCGGAAGGCCAGTGCACTTCTTACCAGTTTGGCATTGAGAGCCCTGCACCAGGAGGCTTGAAGCATGACCTTGTACTTTTAAGGCAAAAAAAAAAAAAAAAAAAAAGCACAACTGAAACCAAAGCACAATAGTAATGCCATCTCTGCAACTGTGTGGATTGCCTCTGAAGAATCTCCCTGGACTGCATCCTTAAGGTGTTCTTTTTTCATTGACATCCACTGAACAGCATGCTTCTTGCAGCTTCTGACTGTCCCTGCACTGTTACCCTTACCCCATATGTGTGGAGGCCAGCCTTTCTGACTAGCCTGGGAACCTCGGTAGACAGCTTGTGTTCACCCTAGTAGAACTCCTAGGAACAACAACCAGGTCCGATAATGACCATTTGTTGGCTTTATCCTGGTTTTTTTTTTTTTTTTTTTTTTTTTTTTTTTTTTTTTTTTTTTTGAGATTTTCGGATCTTGGCAGAGAGAGAGACAGAGAGGCAAATGCAGAAAGCATGTTTTAACTTTAAATATTTTCTGTTTTCTCTACTAGTCTGTAATCCAGTTCATTCTTTCTTACTACTTCTCAAATACCTGCTAAGCTTTTAGAATTTAGCTACACAATCACTACGAGTTTAACATGCTAACAGAATTTAGTTATTATCTCTCCTTGATTCTAGATTATTTTATATTAATCTAATTAACAAATGCTTGGTCTTCATTTTCAGACAATAGTAAAATTATTTACAAATATAGTCATTTATTTCTCACAGCACAATTATAAAATTTTTATTTTCCATATAATAGGAAAGAAAACTAGATACAGAAAGAATGAACAGTTTGGCCATCATAGTCAAGCAACTTGTAAGTGTGGGAAAAGGTTGTAAATCAAGCAGTTTGGCCTCAGACAGTAGGCCATTCTTTTATCATCCTGTAATCTAATTTGCTTACACCTTTATCCCTGCCATTTATGACATGATAAATATGTATAAATTGGATGAAAGTTTTTATAAATGTATCTTTGCTTAGATGACTGATAGTTTACCTTAAAACAGTGAACAAGAAAATTCTGTATTCAGAATAATGTTGACTTAAATAATTATACAATGATTTTGATATTTGTCATGTAATATTTATGGATCACTCTCCTACATATTGAGCCTCTTGGTATCTTATTGTATGCATGTTCGGAGCCATATCACCTAGCAGAGAAAGAACATAGAAGTTAAATGTTTACAGTGCCCTTTCATTATACAATAGGTTTGTCATATGAAAGAAATTGTTCAATATTGAAGAGCACATGCCTGATTTGTTCCACTTAATATCATGATATTTAAGGTGCATCCATTTACCTATGCATGTCTCAAGTTTATCCTCCTTTTGGCAAAAAGCACTCCATTGTTTACAAATGGCATCTTTTCTTCATCGTTTCATCTGGTGATGGGCATATAAGCCATTTCCAGTATTTGGCTATCATAGATTGTGCTTCTCTAAATGTGTATGCAAGTATTGCTGTATCTAGAAGGGGAATTGCTGGATCAGTGGAATTTCTACTTTGAGTTTATTGAGGAATCTTCATACTGACAGTGATTGTACTAGTTTAAGTTTCAACCAACAGTGTACAAGGTTTCCTTTTTCCTTGCCCCCTCATCACCATTTGTTACTTTAACAATAGAAGTTAAACACTTATATAAATGAATAACTAGTAGCTTCTACATGCAGAGTATATATTTACTACCTAATCTTAGTTCCATATGCCAATTAATTCATTTTAAAGGAGAACTTGCTTTCAAGTTTATGTTGAGATCCAAAGTGTTTGCCCAACACACAGACATCAAGTTTCTGCCAGGTTAAGGTCATATTTCCTCTGTCCTGCAGTATTTCAGAATAAGATATATTGATAACTTAGGGTTATTTTTGTCAGAACATGTGCAATTTAATGCTTTCTTGGCAAGGATGATGTCTTGTTTTTATTTTTAAAGTTGTTTTTCATCATACCAGCCTGAAAGTAGGAAAAATTAATAACTCTTGTCAAAATAAAATAATAAAAATAAAGACTAACATTTCTTTCTAAACCACTATAAATTATATCCACACAGATTTTCTTAAGTACAGTTTTAGAAGATTATTTTAAGTTACTATGTTTGAAGCACAGGCAATTCTTTTCTGTCACTGTCGAAATGACAGCTACGTTTAAGCGGTGTATATTGTGTTTGCACAGAAAAGCTTCATATCTAGTAGCTCATGGCATTTATTACAGGTAACACCCTTTTAAAATAAAATGTTAAAATATGGCAGCACATTGCTTACCTCCAGAATATTTCTGGTTGGTAGACAGTTTGATCTTTGCCTGGAAAACTAAGGATTTAGTTAGTAAGTACTAAAACTATGTTAACTTTTTCATTGGAGAAAATAGACTAATTCTTACAATGTGTGCAGATTTTCTGTTCTCCATGTAAATATTGGTCATGTTAACATAAAACATATTATGAACTCAAAAACATAAGCATTTACCCAGTATAGCTCTTTATTAGCTAAATTGTCCAAATTATATAATTTATTTTTCCAGAAAATAATTATATGGCAAATATATGATTATTATGCAGCTAAAAGCAATGACTTTTATATTTTTTAAGGTTGAAGTGAATTAAATCTTCACTCAAGTAACAAAACTGGGAGGCAAGAGATTTAGTTACTAAAGACATTACCTGGGAACATTGCGAAATTTCTGCAGTTAGCAGTGTTAGCCAAGTCTAAAGTAGAATCATTTCCTACACAAACAATGAAAGAAAAATGATTTAGAAGACTTTGATGTGGGAAAAGTAAATATTATAAAGATAATTTCTTCTTAAGCATTTTAGAATTTTAGTGAATCATAATCCAAATCCTAAGGAAACACTCAAAATAAAAAATTATTTATAAAATCTGCAAAATAATAGGAGGAAGGGACTAAAGGAATTTTTGAAAGAAATAAGAAAGAACTCATCATTTCACATTCTAATGTATCACAAAATAGAGAAATTTAACCCCAGACATTAAAACAGTGTGTTTCTCAGGGTCCTCCAAAGAGACTAAACCAATAGGATAGACACGGATGTAGGTGCAGAGCTAGCTTTAGATCCAAACAGGCCTAGATGCACACAGAGACCTGGACCTGGACCTAAAATAGACCAGGACCGAGACCCAGGGCGGGGCCCGCAGGAGGGCGGTTCACGTAATCAGGAAGGCCGAGAAGCTCGCAGCAGCCCTCTGAGAAATGGGAACTTTGGTGTCTTGCCGGTAGTGCGGCGTAGTCTGCATCTAAGAGCCTCGCAACAACAGAGGCTGAGTCAAACTCGCGATCCAGACTGAAGGCCTGAGCCCCGCGGGGCGCCGCAGCTGGGGTCCATAGGCTGCAGACTGCAGAGCACTGGGGCTGCAGGGAGAAAGTGTGTCCGACAAAGCACAATGTGCCTTTGCTCTGCCTTTTTGTCCTATTCAGGCGCCAAGTGACTGTGTGGGCGCCTGTGAGTTTCCCATATAGAAGAAGCTTGTGTATCTGCCTTTTCTTCGCAATGTCTTTGTCAGAGCAATCTTTTAATATTAATGAAGTCCAGCATTTTCTTTCTGAGATTATGTTTTTGGTATTATGTCTAAAAACCACTGCCAAACTCAAATGTATATTTATCATTTTAAACAAAAAATCTTAATGAAAGTGAGTCCACCATTTTAGAACATCCATTGAAACCAATATTATGCTGAAAATCATAAACATAGATATTAAGATTTGTACACTGATCATGTCCCCAATTTTAACTAGAAGCCATAGTAATTCTGTGATATTACTTATAAGTAATAGATCTTCTATACTAAAATATGATCATGTAATCAATCATCTGCTCATGCATTTGTATATTTAACTCTAGTTGAATGCTTGCCATGTAACAAGCCGCTGTTAGGCAGTGGGGTACAGCAGAAAATAAAGCCGACTCTGTGCCCTGAAGCAGCTTACACTTTACTGAGGGGAGGAGAAAACAAATCTGGTTTTGGTGCTCAATAAAACATGAATGCTGTGACTATCTCATGTTTTACACAGTCTGTTTCACCGTCTCACTCTTCCACTGAGTCTCACTTGTGTTTCAAAGTCTAACTGAAGTGTAGCTTCTTCATGGATATGATCCACAGAAAAAATGCTTTCTGTGGAACGCAATGGGACAAACAGATTTCTGCTATTGAACTTATTTCTTTACTTTGTAATTACAAGTTTAAAGGCACCTCACTAACTGGTAAATTGACAGTGATTATTTGTTAGTTCTTCACCATACAGAAACTGACACATCATATACACTGATTCTTAATCAAACCATAAAACATATGCGTAATTTGACTTTTTAGACCCTTGAGTTCAGAGAGAACTTTTAATGAAACAAATTAACTTTATGATTTGTTTCAATATATGTATATGAGGTTTTTTATTATTATTTTGGGGGGGGCGTTGAGATGAGATCTCACTGTGTAGCCCAGGCTGGCCTTATACTCTGGAGGCAGAAGGCAATCTCCCTGCCTCAGCCTCCTGGGTGCTGGGATTACAGCTGTGTGATACACACCCAGCTCCTGGGAGTTTAAATTTGCATGCAGAAGTGTGTCTTTTGTTTATTCTGTTGGAATTTTGCCTTTGTTATTTTATACAGGAGAATTAAACAAAATTGCCACATAATATCAAAAGCAATATGGTCAGTGAATATCAGACTTGTAGGTTGGACAATTAGTATATTTTTCTATACTTTTTGTAATTCAATCAGGTACAAATTTGAGTTACTATGTAAAATAAGTAATGAAATGCTTTATTATTTATTAAAAACAGGCTCTATGTGTCTGTAATACTATATGTATACTCTGTAGGAGAGACACATAAAAATAACATTCAAGAATTTTCCTTATTTATCCAAAATTACTATAATTTATTGGAAAGGACAATGGGAAATTGTTGTTTACTTGTCTATTAAAAATGTGGGCAAGGCATTCACACAGCCTTTCTGACTGATTTGGTATACTGTCCAATAATTACTGGACAATTAAGATTTATTATCTTAATAACACTTGATAACTTCAAAACTAAGTATCATTTAATAAAAACTGTACCATCTTTAATTCGAGAATCCCAAATCCCAAATGCTTCAAAATCTAAAACAAAACTAAGTAGAAATCATTTAATACAAACAGTGCATCTTTAACTTGAAAACCAAAAATCCCAAAGGCTTCAAAATGTAAAACTTGTTGACAATTATAATGATGCTACAAGTGGAAAATTCTAAGCCATTAACTTTTTGTTATGAACAAAATGTTTAAAAATATTGTGTCACATATATACGGTATATATATGAAACATAAACCAAGTTTATGTTCAGATTGGATTTATTTGTAACAACTCTCCATAGAGAGAGGTTCTGAAATAAAAACTGTGAATCTCAAAATATTTCTTCTCCCAAATATTTTTTTACACTTTTATTTTAAAAGTAAAAGAACAAAAACATATTAACAAACAGACATAAAGTAGCATAAGAATAGTACAACCAAAACTGAGTTACAGACAAGGTGACAGGGATTCAACAGTGGTTGTTGCATTACATATTGATAACTTCGAAGTGTATACTCAGGAAAACAGATAGAGACATGCAAAATTGATTAAACACCTAATCATCAACTATTCCTTACAATAAAGTGACCTAAGTCACTAGTACCACTATGTTAGATATGCTGCATATACATGCATACTTACATACATACATAGATAATTATCCCTTCCTTCCTTTTTCGTTTTTTTATATAATTTTTTTAAAGTGTGAAAGAAAAAGAACTACATCAACAAAAAAAAGAGGAAAGCATTAACAAAGAGACACAAAGTACCACAATAACAGCATAATCAAAATTGCATTATAAACAAAGCAACAGGAAACCAACAATAGTTGTTGCATTGCATATTGATAACTTCAAAGTGTATGCTCAGGAGAACACATACAGACATACAAGACTGATCAAACAACCAGTCATCAACTATTCCTTACCATTAAGTGACATAAGACAATAGTAGAACCGTGTTACCCATCCTGCACATATGTATATATGTACAAACATACATACATTTTTGCCTCTTTCTTTTCTCCTTTCCCTCATTCCATCTGTTCTTTACTTTTGAACAGATTTCCTTCATGTCTCCTAGTTTATATTCCCACCCCCAGGTTCTTACACCAGTGACACAATACAGTGCTTGCACATGTACCTCTGATTTATTTCACTTATGAGTATGGTGTCTAATTGTGACCATTTGCCTACAAAGGCCCCAAATCTGTCCCTCTTTATAGCTGAGTAATATTCCATTATATAAAAATGCCACAGTTTTTTAATCCAGTCCTCTGTGGATGGACATTTGGGTTGCTTCCACAATTTAGCTATTACAAACTGCCCTGAGATAAACATCGGTGCACATATATCAGAGTGATATGATGTTTTCAGATCTTCTGGAAAAATACCCAGAAGGGGGATAGTTGATTTGAATGGAACCTCTAGACCTAGTTTGCTGAGAAATCTCCAAACTGCTCTCCACAGTGGCTGCACCAGTCTGCAATCCCACCAGCAGTGTAACAGAGTCCCTATTTCTCCACAGCCTCTCCAGCATTTGTTATTGGATGATTTCTTAATACTGGCCAATCTTACTGGGGTGAGATGAAATCTCAATGATGTTATTTATTTGCATTTCTCCAGTGACTAAAAATGTGGAACATTTTCTCATATATTTATTTGCCATTTGTATTTCTTTATCTGAGAAGTGTGTAATCATCTCAGATGCCCATTTCTGGATTGGGTCTTTGAATTTGGACAGGTACATGTTTTTTAATTCTTTGAGTGTTCTAGATAGAAGACCTTTGTCTAAAAAAAAAAAAAAAAAAGAAGAAGGCCTTTCTCTGAGGGACAGCCAGCTAGGATTTTTTCCCAATTTGTGGGTTTCCTTTTTACTTTGTTGGTGATTTCTTTAGATGTACAAAAACATTTCAGTAGGATGAGGTCCCAGTTATTGATTCTTTGAAGTGTTTCCCTTGCAGTTTCATTTTTGTTCATGAACTCTCTGCCTACTCCTATGTCTTCAAGATTTTTACCTACTTTCTCTTCCAACATATTTAGAGTTTCTGTTTTAATGTAGAGATCTGTGATCCATTTTGACCTGAGTTTGGTGCATGGTGATAGACTTGGGTCTATTTTCAGTTTTCGGCAAGAGGCAAGCCAGTTTTTCCAGCACCATTTATTAAACAGGCCATCTTTTTTCCAGTGAGTTTGGTTGGCCCCTTTGTCAAATGTTAGGTGGCTGAGTGTGTTTTTCATTGTGGTTGCATCTTCCAGTCTGTTCCATTGATCCTCAGGTCTGTTTTTCAGCCAGTACCAGGTTGATTTTATTACAGTAGCTTTGTAGTATAATTTCAGGTCAGGGACTGTGATTCCATCTGACTTGTCCTTGTTGCCCAGGATTGCTTTTGCTGTTCTGGGCCTCTTCTGATTCCAGATGAATTTAAGGCATATTTTCTCTAGATCTGTGAGGTATGCGAGTGGTAGTTTAATGGGAATTGCATTGAATCTGTACAACAGTTTTGGTAGTAGGGCCATTTTCACAATGTTGCTTCTTCCTAATCATGAGCAGGGTATGTTTTTCCATTTATTGAAATCCTCTTTGATCTCTTTTTTCAGAGTACTGTAGTTTTCACTGAATAAATCTTTCACATTCTTTGTTAGATTGATTCCTAAATATTTCAATTTCTTGGATGTTATTGTAAAAGGTATCGTTTCCTCAATTTCTTTCTCAGCCTGTTTGTTGTTTGTGAATAGGAATGCTATTGATTTTTGGTGTTGACTTTGTATCCAGCTACGCTGCTGAATTTGTCAATTAATTCCAGGAGTTTTCTTGTGGAGTTTTTGGGATCCTCCATGTATAGTATCATGTCGTCTGCAAATAGTGATAGTTTAACTTCTTCCTTTCCTATCCTTATTCCTTTTATTTCTCTCTCTTGTCTAATTGCTCTGGCTAATGCTTCCAGGACTATGTTGAATAGGAGTGGTGACAATGGACATCCTTGTCTTGTTCCTGACTTTAAAGTGAAAGTTTTCCGTTTTTGTCCATTTAGTATGATGTTTGCTGTTGGTTTCTCATAGATAGCTTTGATCAGATTGATGTAGAGGCCATCTATTCCTATTTTTTTCTAAGGTTTTTAACATGAATGCATGTTGGACTTTATCGAAAACTTTTTCTGCATCTATTGAGATGATCATGTGGTTTTTGTCTTTGGCTGTATTGATATGATGTATTACATTAATTGATCTGTGAATATTGAACCATCCCTGCATTCCTGGAATAAATCCAACCTGGTCATGGTGTATAATTTTCCTTATGATTCGTTGCATTCTATTTGCTAGTATTTTGTTGAGTATCTTTGCATCTGTGTTCATTAGAGAGATTGGGCTATAGTTCTCTTTCTTGGTTGGGTCCTTCTGTGGTTTTGATATCAGTATAATACTTGCCTCCAGAAATGTGTTAGGGAGAGTTGCTTCCTTTTCGATTTCATTGAAGAGTTTGAGGAGTGTTGGCGTTAAACCTTCTCTGAATGTTTTATAGAATTCTGCTGTGAATCCATCAGGGCCTGGGCTTTTCTTTGTTGGTAAGTTTTTAAGGACATTTTCAATCTCATTAAGTGATATTCAGTTGTTCAGGATTTTTGAGTCTTCCTGATTCAATTTTGGTAATTTGTACATTTCTAGGAATCTGTCCATTTCTTCTGACTTTTCTATCCTATGGGAGTAAAGATTTTCAAAGTAGATATTAATGATCTTTTGGATTTCTGTGGGATCTGTAGTGATTTCATCTTTTTCATTTCTTATTGCATGAATTTGAGTTGTTTCCCTTCTCTTTTTGATAAGGTTGGCTAGGGGTTTATCAATTGTATTTATTCTTTTGAAAAACCAACTCTTTGATTCAGTTATTTTTTGTAGAGTTTTCTTCATCTCAATTGCATTGATTTCTGCCCTAAATTTTATAATCTCCTCCCTTCTTTGGGCTTTTGGTTTGGCTTGTTGCTCTTTTTCTAAAAGTTTGAGGAGTAGCATTAGGCTATTTATTTGCTCTCTTTCTGTTTTCTTTATATATGAGTTCATCGCTATAATTTTCCCTCTGAGGACTGCTTTCATTGCATCCCACAGATTCCGGTAGGTTGTATTTGCATTTTCATTTGTTTATAGGTATTTTTTAATTTCTTCTTTAACTTCTTGTGTGACCCACTGGTTATTCAGGAGGTTGTTGTCTAATTTCCAAGTGTTTATGCAGTTTTTGGAGTTCTCTTTGTCATTAGTCTCCAATTTCATTGCACTGTGGTCAGATAATATGCATGGGATAACTTCAATTCTTTTGCATTTAGGTAGATATGCTCTACGGGCTAGAATGTGGTCAATTTTAGAGAAAGGCCCTTGTGCAGCTGAGAAAAATGTGTATTGTGATGTTGTGGGGTGGAACACTCTGTATACATCTACTAAGTCCACTTGTTCACACTTTTGGTTCAGGTGTGTTATTTCTTTGCTGAGTTTCTGTCCAGTTGAACTGTCTCTTTGCATCAGAGGGGTGTTTAGGTCCCCCATTAAAATAGTGTTATTAGTTAGTTGATTTTTCATGTTTGTTAAGACTTGAGCTGTAAAGTTTGGTGCTCTATTGTTTGGTGCATAAATATTTAGGATTGTTATCTCTTCCTCTTGCAGCTTTCCCCTAACTAGTATGTAGTAGCCTTCTTTATCTCTTTTGATTGTTTTTGGTTTGAAGTTTACCTTGTCTGCAAACATAATAGCTACCCCTGCTTTTTTCTGGGAACCTGTTGCATGGAGAATTGTTTTCCATCCTTTAACTTTCAGCCTGTGGATTTCCTTTTGAGTAAAATGTGTTTCCTGTATACAGCATATCGTTGGGTTGTGTTCCTTAATCCACTCTGCCAATCTTTTCCTTTTGACTGGTGAATTTAGGCCATTTACATTAATGGTTGGAGCACACACATGCTTCACCTGCCCAGAGTTCCGCGCAGGCAGAGGGGCCGCCTAGATGTTCCTCTTTGGGCCAAGCTCCTCCCCGACTCAGAGATCTGGTCGGAGCACGCACACACCTCACCTGCCCAGAGTTCCACGCAGGCAGAGGGTCCGCCTAGATGTTCCTCTGTGGGCCGAGCTCTTCCCCGACTCAGAGATCCGGTTGGAGCATGCACATAGTTCACATGCCCAGAGTTCCATGCAGGCACAGGGGCCGCCTAGATGTTCCTCTGTTGGCTGAGCTCCTCCCTGGCTCAGAGATCTGGTCGGAGCGCACACACAGCTCACCTGCCCATGTCCCAAATATTTTGGATGAAAGATATTGAATCAGTAATAAAAGTGCTTATGTCTAAATAAGAAAGTACAAAGTTATGATATATAAAAATTGATTAATATATTTAAAAGATAACATATCAAGAGTTCAATTGTTTCAGTTTTCATGCACTGGAAACATGTATCAAATTAATGTAATAATTGCTACTTCTTTGATAATGTATTCAAGTATTTCCTTTGGATTAATTAGCTGTTTTCTCATAGAGCTACTACACTAATTAGAAGATAAATTATTGTATAATTTCAATAACACTAAATGTAAGTACTGAGGAAAAACGTTTAATCAGAAAACACATTTTGACAGAATTAGACCCTGGATAAAATGTCTCATATAATTTATAATGAACAAAATGTTCCCAGTAAACTACCTTTGAAACTTAAAGCAAAATAAAATGATTAATTTTTTAGAAATCATTGATTTAACTGTTTTTAGTAAACAGAAGTTACTGAACTATCAAATAACAACCCCACAATATACTTTGTGTGGATCGCTATTTATTCTAAATATTCATTAATACATTTTCAAAAAGCAGAAAGGTCCATTACATAAGTGTGCCGATCAAAAGATTGCAGTGCCTGTTTCTTGCAAAATACGGCCCAATGCCTTTATTTCTACCTTACTTGCCTTTGTGTCCACTAAAATCTATCCCTCCTTACCTCTGCAACATTATTGCCATTAAAAAATATTTATGTTGCATATTTCCAAAAACTCAAATTGCTCAATACAGGAAATACTATCTCACAGTAAGTTTGCTTAGCAGTTAATGAATCTTGTAAAACCCTGTTAGTAAACACATATCAAGTTGTAGAAGAAAAACCCTCTCTGTCTGGAAAAGGCTAGTCACCACTGATCACATACCAAGAATCATTTGAGTCTGAGGAGGCTCAGATTAAAATCAGCTTTACAGAACATGCTTGAGTTTTAGACAACCTGAAGGTTCAAAATTAACACAATTGATTTCTTCCTGTGGAAATATGAAAACAGCATGTACAATTTAGTTTTCATTTTTCCCCACAAAATTTATATTCAAATAAAAGCATGAGTTTTAAGAACAAAACAGTCTGATCACACTACTTTGGTTGTTATTGCTAGTGTTAGTAACTTTCAAGTTAATCTATAAGGGAAGAAGAGCATGGCGTGTACTCCTCCAGCCTACACATAATAAAGTCTCAGCAAATTAATCCTCAACAGATAAACTTAATGTGTCCTCTCCCATGCAGATTCTAACTTAATTTATTGGTCTCCAAAATGTTCCTGAAGACTCTTAAATATGTAAATCATTCCACAAATATTTCTTAACTGTTTGTATCCCTTTGAAATAATCATTTAGTAGTGATTCTGTCAGTATCTAAGATCCATATGTAGCATCCAGCTGTTACCAGGCAGCCAGGTCCTGCTGCCAGGAGGAACCAGCCCTTGTGGTCCTTGGTGCTCAGCGTGTTTGATGAGAGAATTCGGTACAGACAGAAAAGCATGCACAGGTACAAGTAGAATTTATTGTAGTGTGGAGAGATTTAGGCCTTCAAGGGAAAATGTAAGCTGTACTGTGAAGGCCTCTGAAATGAGTTTGGGTATTTTCTAGACAGAGAAAGGTTCTTGCTAATGAACAATTTCTTAGAAGTTAGGTTGGAATTGCCGAATGTTTTCTTTTTGTTTTCCAGATGGTCAATGCTCCCTAAGGAGCCTTAATTATAAAGGAAAATGGGAAAAAATTATAAAAAGTAAATTCTAATCTAAGTCAGATCTCAGCATAAAAAATGAGGGTCTTTAAGGACTATTTCCCTTCCTCGTCACTTGGCCATAGGCTTCAGCAACCAGGAATACTGTATGCCTTGCTCTAGAAATACAAGCCCTGTATTTTGGATCTGAGATGAAATGAATATTACACACTGATGGCTTTGTTTCTTCATTTAGTGATGCCTGGCAGAGCATGCTATTTTGGACCCCTGTGTCTCAGATTTCTTAATGTACAGCTAGCACTCTCACATAGTGACCATTACAAAAGTCTATGTTCCTTGTACAGTGAACACTGCTGTCTTTGTGGTCAAGTGTCCATTCATCAACACACACACTTGCACACACTCACACAGAGCATGTATGCCTATTGTTTGTCCCCCTGAGGACAGACTGAATAACCGGATGCATCAGCATGGAAGGGAAGAGAGGAAGTGTTGGGACTGTGGAACTAGCTGCTGTCCAGCTCTGATGAGTCAGACCTCTTTGTTAGCCTGTGTGCTGAATGACCAAAACTAGAAAACTCATTTCTCTTCTCCATCCTCATCTGTAGAAATAGCCAGCATATGGTCCCTATTTCGTGAGGACAGGAATAGTAGTGACCTAAAATGCCTTTTTTTTGGAAGAGAAATGCTCACAAATGTGTGTTCTGAACAGTAATTCTGGGGTGCTCTGATTATCCTGTTGTAGTTACTCTCCAACCTGTGTGTTCCTCAGAGTTCAGTAGTTGTGTCCAGCTGCCCCAAACTCTTCGGAGCCTCACCACACAAACCCCTATTTCCTTTATTGTGAATTTTATGTAGATATTAAACTTTTTACATTTTTAATATTTGTGGCAACCTTGTGTCAAGTAACTCTGTTGGAGACATTTTCACAATAGACTTGTGTTCAATTTTTGTCCCCATGTCACAGTTTGGTAATTCTCAAAACATTTCAACCTTTTCATTAATAGTTTGTCTCTGTGTTCTCTAACTGCTACCCCCGTTAGCTGCTGCACCATGTCTTGGCCTCTGTTTGGGTTTCGCTCTTCTTTGAGATATAGCACCACTGAAATTAGAACAGTCAATAACTCGAGAATATCTCCTGGTTCGTGTGACTCTTCATTTTAAAAAAAGCTAGAAATGATTCAGCTTAGTGAGGAAAGCATGTTGAAATTCAGCATAGACCAGAAGCTGGGCCTCTTGTGTCATACTGTGAGCCAAGTGATAAATGGAGAAGAAAGTTTTTGATGTAAAGTAAATCTGCTGTTCTAAAGTGATAGGGAGGTGCAATAGCCTTATTTCTAATATGGAGAAAGGAGTGGGGGGTCTGCACAGATGTCCAACCAGCCACACTCCCTTAAGTCAAACCCTAATCCAGACAACCTCCAGACTTCATTCCTTTGAAGAATAGAAAAGGTGAGGAAGCCACAAAAGCTGAAATGAGCAGGGGTTGTTTCATGAGGATTAAGGAAAGAAGCGATTTTCATGCCAAACATATGAGGTGCTGCAGAAAATGCTCCCGTAGAAGGTGCAGCAAGTTAGCGGGATCTGGCTAAAATAATTTATGCATGTGGCTGCATTAATCAGTAGACTTTCAAAGTAGATGAACAGCCTTATATAAAAAGAATACATCATGCTGAGCTTGCATTGCTACAAAAGAGATCAGTGTGAGGCTTCTAAGCTTCAACAGAGAGAGTGGTGCTCTGAATAGATTTTACTTCTTTTCAGGGTACTGAGGGTCGAAGTGAGGGCCTGCTGTCTGCCAGACAAATGCTCTACCACTGAGCTCCATCACAGCTCCAACCAGTGACTTTAAGTTGAAGCCAACACTCAGTTCCCATTCTGAAAATCCTGGTGTCCATAAGAATCACACTAACTCTACATGTGCTCCGTAAATGGGAAAACGAACACTGGATGACAGACATCTGTTTACTGCATGGCACACGGAATATTTTAAGCCCATTTTCTTAGCCCTGCTTAAGAAAAAACATCCTTTCAAAATAGTAGTGCTCATTGGCCATGTTCCTGGTGACTCAAAAGCAGTCACCAGGAGGTGATAGTGACTCCTCTTGAGTCACCTCAAGGGGATGCACAATGGGATTAATGTGTCCAGCCTGCTGATGCAGCGTACCTTCTCCAGGCCACAGATCAAGGAGTAAGATCAAGCTTCAGTTCTTATTATATAAGAAGTATGTCTGCTAGTGTCTTACTTTTCATAGACCATGATTCTTCTGATTGATCTTGGAAAACCAAATTGAGAGCCTTTGGTAAAAGATTCATCATTCTACATGGCATTAATAGCATCCATGGTTCATAAGAGATTGTCAAAACATCAACATTAACAAGCATCTAGAAAAGCTGTCCTATAGGTGGCTTGGACAGGTGTGAGAGTTCAGGGAAGTAACTACAGTTGTAGTGAGAGTAGTAAGAGAACTGGGGTTAGAGGAGGACCTTGGAGACAAGACTAAATTGCTGCCGTGTCCACAGTAAGCTGTGTTATGAGTCTGTGTTTACCAAAGATAGTGATTTAGCTGAGGTTTGACGCTGCATGTATGCATCACATCCTGATCATGTTGAGTTCTTGATAATGGCAATGCTTTCTGGAATAAGATGGATTCCCAGCGCTTTCTTAAATTTTATTTTTCCGGGCTTTTAAAAAATTTTATTGGTACATATTAGATATACATAATGATAACATTCATCAGAGAGAATTTGTACCTGTACGTGATAGATCTTGCTTCTTCACTTTTCCTCGTTCCCCTCTCCTCCCTTCAACCTACCTTCCACTCTTTAATTACAAAAGCTTTGTTTCCATTTTTTCCTCCTAGTCTCTTTTTCTCTTGTCCTTTCCTTCCTCTCCCCCACCTCCCTCGTTTTCCTTCTCATTTGAACATTTACTTCCCATTTCCCAATATCTATCATACATTTTGACCCTTATTTTTCCCAATATCTCAGTGTTGTTTTGATTTGTGTTTATTTAATCACTAACAAAGCTAAACATTTTGTCGTGTATTTACTAGTCATTTGTATTTCTTCCTTCATGAAGTGTCTGTGCCATGCAGTTTCCCTTTTATTTTTTTGATCGGGTCTTTTATTTAGGTAATCTGCTTTTCTTGAAGTCTTTGTATGTTCTAGGCATTTGTTCACTGTCTAAGGAGTAGCTGGTAAATTTTTCCCAATTCTATGTTTCTTTTCTGTACTCCGTTTGTTGTCTCCTTTGCTGTGCACAAACTTTTCAATTTAATACCATCTACTAATTCTTTTTTTTAATTTAAAGATAAAAGAATGAAAACATTTTAACAAACACACCAACATTTAGCAAATAACACAAATACAATACAAGCAGTACAGAATCTCAGACAAGGTGATAGGAAATTAACAATGGTTGTTGTATTACATATTGATACCTTCAATTTGGTTACTCAGATAAGCAAATGTAGACATGCCAGATTGATCATACACTTAAATATTAACTGTTCCTTTCAATAGAGCAATAAAAGTCAGTAGTACACCTATGTTAGCTCTCCTGTGTATATTTCTATATATGGAAATATTTCTGTATATAGAAATGTTTCTATCCTGTATTTCTTGTCTCTTTTCCTTCATCCCATTTGTTCTTTCCTTTTGAGCAGTTTCCTTCCCTTTCACAATGTCTATTGTACTTCTTAGATTTTATTCACTCAAGTTCTTATACAAGTGAGGTAATACACGCACGTAGGTCCAATTTATTTAACTTATGTCTTCAGTTGTGTCCATTTTCCTATAAAAGCCTCAAAGTTATCTTTTTTATAGCTGAGTAATATTCCACGGTGTAAAAATACCACAACTTTTTTATCCATTCCCCAGTGGATGGACTTTTTGGTTGCTTCCATGATTTAGCTATTACAAATTACATTGCTATAAACATGGGTGCATGCGTATCACTGTGATATGATGTTTTCAGTTCTTCTGGAAAGTACCCAGAAGATGAATAACTGTTTCTTGATACTACTTCTTGTGAAATTGGGGCCCTGTTCAGGAAGCCTTCACTTGTTCCACTTCTTGAAGAGTTTTACCAATTTTTTCTTCTGAGTGACTCAATATTTCTCTTTTTTATAAACATATCTTTGATCCATTTTAATTTGACTTTAGTGTGGTGTTAGAGATGCGGACCCAGATTCCTTCTTCTTCACGTGGGTCCCACCTGGTATGGACTTCCAGCATCATTTGATAAAGAGGCTCTCTTTTTTCCAGCATATACTATTGGCCCCACTGTCAAAAATCAACTGGCTGAAGGTTTTGAGCTTATGTCTGCATCCCCTATTCTATTCCATTGGTCAATATGTGTGTTATTATACTGTTAAAAGACTTTATGTCTTTGTAATTCAGATTTGATAATTCACATGTGTCTAGAAATCTACCCATTTCCTCTATATGTTCTTAATTTTTTCAATACAAGTTTTAAAAGTAGTTACTTACAGGGATGGGGATATAGCTCAGTGGAATAAGCACTTGCCTAGCAAGTGCAGGGTCCTGAGTTCGATCCCCAGTACCACACACAAAAAAAAAAAGCATGGGAGCTGGGGATATAGCTCAGTGGAATAAGCGCCTGCCTAGCAAGCACAGGGTCCTGAGTTCAATCCTCAGTACCGCAAAAAAAAAAAAAAAAAAAAAAAAGTAGTTACTTAGAATCCTCTGAATTTGGGTGTTGCCTTTTGTGACTTTGCCTTTTTCTTTTCTAATTGCATTTACATGTACCTTTTCTTTACCTCTTTTGATAAAATTGGCTGCTTGCCTATTTTATTTACCCTTTGTCATCCATTAGTAAACAACATCACATATATGAAAAGCTTTCAAAGTACTGTTAAGTTTGTCATTCTCTATCAAGTCTGAATTCTTTGGATGCTCAGAGCAAAGTGCCTCATATATCCAGAGTATCCCATAGCAACTAAAATTACTACTTCAAAAGTCAGAGTGCTTTCAACTGCTGGTAGCATACTTACCTGGGTAGAAATGCATAAATCTGTATGGGTTAAACTGGTTGTATTCTTCTAAGAATAGAGTTCTTTGTATAGAAGATTGCTGATATAATATGTTATTATATTATTATTTTATGGTTGCTATGTATGAAACCCATAGATTCATATTATCATTAACAATTTAAGGGACTAACACCAAGATGTATCACCCTACACATTTCCTCTTCAATTTTGCAAATCATCCTAATATGGGGTGAGAGGAACTAAAGTTTGTATAAACAAAATGCGGAACACAAAAGAATGCACAACTATCTGGGTATTGAAATTAATTGCATAGCCTAAGCAAAACTGCATACATCATTTGTACATCATATATCTTCAAAATGAATTTGAAAACTGAGAAGAGGAGGGTGTTAGTGGAGTTTTATTGTTGGTGTAAAGTTATATGATCAAAACTATACAGCAAGAAGAAGCAGAGTTTGGTAGATAATATATCATTCAATCCTTTAAGTACCCTATAAAGAGTTTGTTAGTCTCATTTCACTGGTTAAAAAATAAGGCTTACACTCTGGAACTGAGGTTTGTGTGAATCCCCACAGCTCATATATATCCAAGTATTTTTCTGTTTACATTCTGTGTTCTCTTCAATGTAATTTGCATCTTTATATAATTGTTTGTGTAAAATTTTATAACAAATCTCATAGTATTATTCCATTAAGCTGTATTTCATTAAACTTAGAAATATTAAAGCTTATTCTGCATTAGAAATGCTTATGGAAATTTCTTTGCTTAAATATATAGCTAATGGGTTGTATATAATTAATGATTCTCAAACATCGTTTATAATTCCTAAATTATTGAGTTATATATTCTAAATGATTTTAAAATGATGCAACATTACAATGATTACCTAAATTCTATTGACTATATTTCCCTCCAGATATGGAAAAATACTAAGCTGTCTTTCCAGATAACTGTTTTATGTAAACCAAAGAGAGAGATTAAAAATCACAGGATAATTGAGACAGAATGATTAGGAGCCTGATGAATTTTTAAAAGAATCTTAAAATTAGAAACTCCCAGTTTTCACTTTCCAACATTAAAGTAGAAACACCCTTTGCTGAGATGCACTCTTACACATTGTATTCTGCCACTTACCCAGGAGCACTGATCAAAGGAAAATAAATAATAAATAGTGTCTAGCCACAAGGAAAAGCCGCACAAGTAATGTACCTTTTGAGATGCTGCTGCATTTTCTAAGACGTCCTGAGTTATTGTTTTCTGATGCTCCCCGCTAAGGGCATAATGTTACATTCCAAACCACGGTGAATTTATGCCTTTAGGGTCAAATTCCTTTGCACGTATTAGACCTATGAAACGTTTTTTAGCTGTAACACCATCTTACTATAGAATTAACTTAGTTTTAGACCTTGTTTTAAGAATTCAAGAAAAGGAGAAGAAATAGCAATTTCGTAAATGTTTTGAGAAATGTTCAATAATAATTTAATTAAGTAAAAAGTGTTTACAACCCAGAACAAGTCTTGTTTAATTCTAAAAGTGAATAATAGCTTAGATGTTATTATTTTTCTATGAGATTCTAGAAAGCTGGAGTAGGCATTTTGGCTCTAGGATATTTCAGCTATACAGTGAAAGAGATAATCACCAAAAACTCCATACTGACCTCTACTTCCTCTTTGACTCATTGATAGACTTTTAATCATTTCAATTCAACACTAATTTATAATACCTAAAACAACAAGGAATAGGTATAGTGTAAACCTGAACAATACTTGGGTTTGGCCTCTTGGGACAGACAAAAAGAAAAATGTAAACAAGGAAAGGTCTTCGTGAAACTGTCACCCATGTAATGGTTTCCCATAGCATGAGTTTGGCTCTCACAAGTAACCAACAAAATACCTCTAGTGGTGGCTTAGCACTAATGAAAATAACTTACTGCAACTTTCTGTTTACCACACAATTCTTCTGGATGTTCAGCTATAACAAATACAACAGACTGTGAGCCAGTTCTCTTATGCCCTTATGTATGTCCCAACCACATAGATGTTTTAATAATTAACTTCTAATTCTTCCAATTTCATAGGAAAAAGCTATTATGAAACTCATCTGTAATCAAGATAATCATAATAAGAATAAAAAATATTTCTTCTGATCTTATAGTTTTAGGATTTTCCCTTTTTTCTTCCTTAGTTATATGTTCAGAATGAGTTGATACTAGATTATTTTAAAAATTCACAACCATAAGTTTCTATATTCATCAGCATGCAAGGAGTTTTATAAAAACAATTTATGTCCTGATGAAAATAAATTCTATAATAATTCTGGTTATTCCTAATGCACAGTTCTTGACATTCATCCAAAAAGTCACTCAGGACAAGGAGAAGCAGGTGGTGATGTGGGAGATAGGTAATTAGGCACAGAAAACGCTGGCTGTGCTGTAGTCCTGAGCACTCCGTGGTGCGGGTGTTCCCCACCCGCGAGGAGGAAAGGAGCGACAGAGGACCACACAGCCTGCAGCCCCGAAGAGTGGTGCGGCTCGAAACCGGGGAAGGGCTGCTGGTTACACCCAGAGCTAAGTGGAGAGGGAACTAGAGGGCTGTATTTGGGTTTCCAGTGAGGAGACTTAAATTCAAGACTTGTAAAAATGTGTTCTGAAAATTACTTCCTCTTATATACATAGGATGCAAGAGCCAGGAGTCCAGAAAACTTAAAGACACGTATGCATCATTACTGAGAGCTGAGCACTGGTAGGAGCTGAGGTCTCTTTGGCAGAAGGACATAAATCCATAGAGGAACAACAGGTTTCATCTAAAGCAAAACAGTGCCAATGTGGAGCATTAGAATGTTGAAGTTTTAAAACTGAAAATGTAAAGAAGACAACTACAGAAGGACATGTTTCACAGAACTGGAAGGGGCCTCACAACGAGCCACAAGTTGTTACTATTCCATTTCATTGATGAAGAAATTTAGGTTTACACCATTCAATAAACTTGCTTCCAATGCTGTAGGAATCTAGATAGAGATTTAACCATATAACAGAGATTGGATAATCTTTATTTGCTCAAAAATCAGTTACTCTCCTAGTGCCTCCATTCTGTTCTGCATTTAGCTTCTCTTGTCCATCGGACACTTTCTTTCACATTATTCCTGAGGAACAGATCTGGCTATATTCTGCTTTCTTCTGAGGCACTAAAACTCTCCTGCAGCCACTATTAGGTTCACTTAATGACATTTTTCAGTTCCTATCTTAGCTCAGAAACTATAGGACTTCCACTTTCTACATATCCCTTTTCAACTGAATATTTGTGTGTGTAGGAGATCTGGAAGAGGCCCAGGCACAGAGCGTGTGACGCTCTTAAAGTATTCCAGAGAACTGAGGCAAAGAGAGAGAAGCAACACTCCCTGCAACCGAAGGGATGTTTCCTTTTCTCTGGGCTTAGGTCCCTAACATAGTTCTGACCTTGAAGGGACAGCTTACTTACCACATCCTTCTGTGACCTTAGGAAGGGAAAAGTATGAATTTAATTACATCCTTGTCAAGAGGTAATTCCATATCAAAAGTTACTTTCCAGTGCTTTGCAGTTATTACACATTAAAAATACAGCCGCCCAAAAAACATGGGTGGCCTGTCACAAATATTATGAAACTATTGACTTTACATAGCTTCATCTCCACCACTATTGATTATTTCAGCCTTTATTTTGACATTTCGTATGAGTTCATCTAGGACTCATCACTGCGGTAATGTCAGGTTTGAAGGTGTGCTTTGTTATTTGGGAAGAGCAGTTGTAGAAGCGGTTTGCTTCTTACCCATTAGAGACAGCAGGCTGAAGTCGTCAGTGTTGAAATGATTTCAGCATCAAGTTATCATACTTGCTTTCCCAAAGGTTTCCCGATTGCTCATGTTTCCCTTCAAGAAATAAATTGGGTTGTCACTTTTGGTTTTTAAATGCCAATGATTTTTTAGCTGGGGTCTAAAACACTAAGCCTGTGTATACTTTTGGGGACATGCTGGGACATGCATGATGCAGTTTCAGCTAGTTGGGAAAGTGGTGGGGGCACTAACACACTTTCACATACCAGTTCCTCATGGAATAATCAGAAAGTTTTGTGTTATCCACATTTTCAAACTACAGTCTTCATGTTGTTGTATCCCCTGCCTCCCCACACTACAATGGGACTGTTATAGTTGATACATTGTGTCTACTTGAGGAGTCTGGAGGTTTGGCTGAGTGATTCAGCAGGAAGCCAGGGTGCTTACTTTTTATACATCCTGAGCCTGTGGAAGAGGAGGGCATGGAGACTTTGTGAGAGCTATGCCCCCTGGGTGGGGGTAGGCTGTTTACAATGTAAGAGAAGGAGAGAGGCTGCTTGCAGCCATTCCTGCCTTTTGCTGGTTGTTTTGCTGTACCCTGCTGCCATGAACAGTTTGCCCTCTGCCATGTGCCACTCTGCCTCTGAGCCAGCCAAGTATGGACTGAAACCTCCACAAACTGTAAGCTAAATAAACCTTTCCTTCCTTCATTTTGGGTTTTGGGTATTTTGTCTCAGCAATGAGAAAAAAGTAACCAAGAGAGGGAGCCAGTGGGATTTTAAAGATCCCAACTGAAGTCCATGACCAAGATATTAGCTGAAAATTCATCTCTCTTATCTCAGATTAGCTTTTCTAAAATGACATTTGCAGTGTTTAAAAAAAACAGAAATAACAAGGACTTCAATTAAACAATGAATAATGTATGTAAAAATATTTTTATTTTAATTATTAGTAAATATAAAAGAAGATTTGACAAATTACTTACAATACCATAAACTTGTTCAAAACCAACCAACAATGTATAAAAGTCATCTTTCCAAGGACAAGCTACCTAATTTGTGAGGCCTGGTGCAGAATGAAAGTCTGGGACCCAGTGAGTGCCCTTTCTTGAAAGCAAGAGGCCCTTTTCAGCTGCACAGGTTGCATGCCCATGGAGTTGGCTATATTTCCAGGTCCTGCTCATGAAGACTTTCTCCCATTCTGTGTACTGAATTGACTTCCGTACACTGCTATGTTCCTTTATGAAGAAGCTTTAATCTTGGGTAATCAATGTACAGATTCACTAAAATACCATTAGCTAAAAACAATTTTATAAATTTAAGTGCTCAACTATGAAACATACATTTACTTGTATTTGTTTTCCAGCCTTTAAATCAGAAAAACTATGTTAAATGTTGTAATTAGCCAAGATAAATAATCAAAGTCAGCAAATTCCACTTCATCATCTTTTGTTAGCGTTTCTCAGGCATGGGAAACAAATCCAGAGGCTTCCCATGTCACCCCATCTGTTAGGGACTTTGCTGAGCAAAGCTCCGTTGATGACAGTGACAGGGCCCACGGGTGGCTTGTAGAAGACACCCACTGTTCTCTAAATGACACTGCTCTCTGTGGCAAATAAATGTGATGTGGGTTTCATGGTCTCAGCCACTAGTTCTGAAGCAGTACTACTTGAAGTAAAACAAAAATATTACAAAGTGATCTGTGTTACATTATTAATGAAATAACTTCTATTGACAAAAAATGTGACTGGAAGTCATATGCTACCAAGTACACTGTGAGATTTATTTCACGACTGTAGAATTCTAATGCTGGCATTGATTTAAAATCCAGTCACTGTGATAAAGTGCAATTACATTTTTAGTGACTTTTTATTTTAATTGAATAGGAAAACCTAAGGTTTTTTTAATCTTTAACGATTTAATTATGGTATTTTATTCAGTAAAGAACAATCCTTATAATGAGAACTGTCCTACATAATGACATTTCTCAGGGTATTATTTAACTAATCAGATTTTTCCTTCAATCTCAGCATTTACCACTTGCTTTTACATATTCAAAGCAGATGCTCCTGTGCTAGCATGTGTACTAATGTTAATTGAAGTTATTCAGGTAGATGACAAAGAAAATTAGACCCCTTAGGGTATCATCTTCTCATGTACTTTAATAAGGGTTTTCAAGAACTGCATATATAAATTTGCACAAAATACTCTACTCCGCATGCCAGGATAAAATTTCTAAGCATTTTCTTGTGCTACTGAGAATGTCTCTAACAACATGTTTGTCTCTTGAAGTGTGACGGCTAACCCTGATGTGTCACCCTGACTGAATTAAGGCATGCCTGGCAGATGGGCAAAGCGTGGTTTGGGTCATGTTTGAGTGGACCATGGAGCTGTGCTCTCGTGTACCTGCTGTCCCTGTTCTCTTAGCTTTCTGTCCCTTCCACCCGAACTGAATATCCCGTCTCCACTGTACCCTCCACCATGTTTCTGACTTGGAGCCAGATGACAGAGCACACATTTAAGCATTTGTATACAAAGCATATGTTTAATTCTTTATTAAAATGCCACACATAAAGATACTTAAGAAATCTGATAAAATGGCAAAACTAATGGTCTCTATTGACTTTAAGCTGAATGAACCTAGAAAGAAAATAAAATTGTCCCCACAAGAGTACTACAGGGTGAATAAAACACAGCTGGAAAGCGTGCATGAAATTACAAATAATAACATTTTAGTGTAAATATTAAAATCTGTAGTAAATTGAGAAATAATGTAACCACTGAAAATTATTTCCTAAAATAATCAGGTTCATTTAGATACTGATGAAAATGTAAATCTGAAGTCACTCTTATTTATTTACTTGTTTTTCTCTCATTTATGTAACCTATAAATCGAATCAATTTTTCCCTTCACATTGAAAAAGGAAAATGCAGGTTCTGTGGTTCTCTTGGTTGAATGAGCCTTGGTAGCAGCAACAGTCTCCCAAGAACGTCTAACTGAGCTCCGTCGCACCCTCCCAGCCTTGGGTTTTACTCTTTCTCCCCACAGGCCCTTGTCTTTTCCTTCTTCTGCTTCGTCCTTCTGCACGGCTGTAGAGTACAATCTTCCCCAGCCTTCCAGATTCCTACTTGGTAATTACTTCAAGGGGCAACTCAAATGCCACCTGCATTCCAAGAATTTTCTGAACTTCCCAGAGCAATGGGATCCCTTCCTTTCAATATCTATGTTTTTTTTCACAATTCAGGGACATCGGTATTTCTTTTTTTATGCATATATTTTTATGTGGTACCAGATTCTCAGTTTTTTTCAGGAAATTGTGTGATGAATTAATAGTGGTGTGTAAATGTCTTTTACACATAAACTTTCAGTGAATGTTTAAAATGTAAGTGACACGTGAGTGCATGAGTCTGTACAGCCCGCTGTTTCCCGCTCGCTTGGAGCCCCTCCTCTCTGAGTGGTTACTAATGGTCGCCACAGCACCCTAGATCAGTAGTGGCCAGCCTGTGGCATTTGTGCTAATTTGTTTTTCTTTTAAGACAAGACATATTAATGTGTGAGGTTTTTTCCTAAACTAAAACCTCAGTTTTTCAGGTTTAATTGCAGTGCTGGCACTTTGTGATAAATTGGGTGTGGGCTGCGGTTTGCACACTGCTCTCTAAAAGGTTTGCTGTCACTGCCCTCGCCTGAGAGGTTGGCTGGGTTTGGTTCTGGGTTTTATATTTACATCTTATGTTATGGCAGGCAAATCTCATGACACTTCTGGGTCACTCCTTCACCTATGAAATAGAGATTATAATACTATAAAGAGCCTCTGAATAATAGGTTAACCATTTCACTCAGGCTGGGATGATCGTAACCAAGTAACACTGAGTGGGTAGGTTAAGCAAGAGAAGTTTTATTTCTCCTGTTTTTGGAGGCTTTACTCCAAGACCAAGGTGTGGGTAGGTGTGATGCTCGCTGAGGGCTTGGCCTGGCTGGAGATGGAGACCTCTGTGCTCTGTCGTCGCTGGATCTCTTCTCTGTGCATGGACATCCCTGGTAGTACCTCTCTTGTCCTCTTCTTTTTAAGCGCCCCAGTCAGGGTGGACTAGGGCCTATTCTGATGGGCTCTTTGAAATACAGTCTTCTGGGGACCTTGGGGTAGGACTTCAACATATGAATTTGTAGGGGGGTAGAGGTAACAACTGTACAGTCTATAACATCCATGTAAAATACCTACGACAGTGTCTGGTACAAAACCCTCGCCCAGCGGGTTTGGTGGTTGTGGTAATGTTTTGCTTTTTCCAACCCTGGGTTTCCATAGGCTTTGGGATTTGCATCTTATTCTGCTGATGATTGTTTCCTTTCCTTTTCCTTATACTCTAAGTGATGCTGACTTTCAAATCTACATCTCTTTATTCCCCCTCCATAGGCTACTTACTTATAAAATGTTTTCTCTCTGCTGATCTATAAATTGTGTTTTATTATTGTATTTAAGTAGAATTTGAAGCTTCCAGGAGTCTCCCATTTTCTCAACTTTGCTTGTTGAAAACTTTATTTTGTGTTAAATTTTTGAGCGTTATGCATTAACACAGAATAATGAATACAATAGAAGTACCTAAAGTATAACAGATTGAAACATTTGAAACAAATGTGTATAAAATATCACGTGCATTGCACACACTATTGCATGAGAAAACTGTTCTGAAACTGAGAAAATACTCAAATATTGTTTTTGTACCTAAGCATCACTCCATTCAAAATGACTTGCTATACTTAGAAAATTCCAGATGACATAAAGAGAAAAAATAAATTGACAAATATGCTGTGTGACCCGGAAAGGTACACACTGACTTCCTTTCAGGGGCACCAGTGTCTGGAATCCAGCTGACTGAGCTTTATTTCATGTGCAGAGAGAGGGAAAGTTAATGGCTGCTGGTAATTTTCTTCAGAACTGTACACAACGTTGGAATGTTCAAAGTAGTGTGGTGTCTCTTATTTGCTACATATCACATGGAAAAATAATATATTTGACATTCTGACCTGGAATGAATGATTCTAGCTACTTTAAAAGTAGACAAGGGCTAAAGGAGACTTAGGAAGACAGTCTGACCAGAACAATAAGATGATCCCATCTGCAGAGTTGTAAGAGTCCACAGGCCATTCTTGGGGCAAAATGAATTAAAGATACTCTAGAAGCCTCTGAGAACTTAAGGAATTTAAGGTGTAAAGACTTACAACTTAAGGCAACTTGAGGCAGAAAGTGTCTGTACTTTACACAAATTCCAGCTTTGCAGTCTTCAGCCAAGCAAACAATCCCAGTAGAAATTGGAAGCACACATCGCAAAACAGGAAAAGCCTTTGCCACAGAAGAAGACAGAACAAAATGCAGAAGTCTGGAACAGCAGAAGAGAGCACTAGGAATCTAGTGAGATTTCTAAGGACCATGATTTGCTTCTTTGCAGGTCCTCTGAAGGTAAGTGGGAGAAATGTCTTATTGCCATTGAAACTACCAACCCGAGCCACTGACGCTCCTCAAGCACAGCGTTGGTAGCAAAGTTTTGTGTTTTCAGACTAGAGTTTGTATCAGTAAATTCCCTGTCGTGGAGTAGCTTCTCAGAGTTATGTGTTGAGTTCAGTCTTCCAAATACTGTGGAAAAACTATTTTGCCAGTGAAGCCATCAGCCTTTATAGCCTTTATTTTATGAGGAAGATTGAGCCTAGAAATTTTTTGTGACTTTTAAATTCAACTATATATTTTAGATAAAACAAGAATGTTCAATACTAAAATAATAAGTGATAAATTACATTATAAAATGTAAAAATATTTTAATCTACCTAGTTGCCCATTACATATTATATATTATATGTTACATATGCCAAATATGTGCTTGTACACTAAGTTTTGCAACTAGTTCAAACTGCAGCTGCCTTCCTTGAAATGCACTCCCAGATTAGCATTTCACACACTCGCATAAGAGTTCTACTTCAATGTTATTTTTGTGCTGTGGTTTTGAAATAGAGGGAAAGTGAAAACACACGAGTTTCTTTATTTTCCTGTGCAGTTTGCATCAACATAAACAGATAAGGGAGTGATGGATAGCAGGAGTTCCAGGTTTCATTTTTCAGTATTTATTAATCCACTTAACAGTGTGCTTAGTACATGCTAACATAAATAGCATCTTTATAAAACATAACCATATTTTCTCAAATAGAATTGCTGAGGGTTTCTTCATTTATATTTCAAATTGGTACTTTCATTGAAATTATTACATCTCCACATGCAGTTATTTTTCTAAAAATACAGCACTTCCTTATATATTGCCCATCTTTCCACTTAATGTTACATTTTACAAAAGTATACTATTATATCACATCCAAAATATATTAGCATTTGTGTCTATCACTTTTATTCAGCTCTCTCCACGTGTACTCGTTCTTGTAGATGTGCGTACAAGCGCCTGTGTGTATACCAGTAAGAACTGAGACATGCTTCTTCCTCAGACAAAATTCTGCTTCATGTCTGAACCTATGGTATAAGAATAAAGTATATGATGAAATAAAAAATAGTGGCATAGCATACACATTATGAATCCAAAGAAGAGATACAGAAATAAAGTGGTGATGAGTCACAAGGAAATCTAAAACCCAGCACGAAAAATCCCATCAGACACTGTGACTATCTATTGATCCTCCTTGGTTCGATCCTCTGCCCTTTCAGCCCACTGCGGCGCCATCGTCACCCTCCGGGTCAGTGGGGCAGCCCCGCCATCAGCCCAGTTGCGCTTTGCCTCCATTGCTGTTCACTGCTGAACTCACGGTTTTATTCTTTGAAGCTGAGGTAGAGGCATCCTTGACCTGCTCCCGGCCCGTGAACTTTAAGTCTAGTGCACCATACATTCTGAAAGGTGTAAAGACCTCAGGCCTCCTTCTCGGGTGTTCCTTCCCTTTTCCTGGGAGACAGTGGAGACTGATCTGTGGCAAATGATTATATTATTTGTCTTGTAGAATTCAGATGATCCAACAGCCTCTTTTCCTTCTGCCCCTTTCCAGTCTTTTACTCCAAACTGAAAATACCTTTTCTGCTCTTACTTCATCTTGATTTCTGGCCACTGCTGAAATAGGAATGAATTCATGAGTTGTATATATGATTTCTTTATTAAATTCTTTTTTAGGGTGACATCTTCAGAACAGTTTCTTTTTCTTTATTTCTGTTTTGTTTTATTATTGTCTTTGCTTGTTTGCTCTTGCATACACACTGAGAATTTTCCGTATTTCCAAGGCCTAGTACATTTTTGCTTAGTAATTCTGTTGTCAATTATCTTTCTCCCATTGCATTTTTCTGTAAATGAAGATGAACAAGACACACGTTCAATACTTAGAAATCTTCTTAGCTAAACATCCAGCTTTGTGATTCACAAGCTCTCCCTTCCATAAAACACCAGAAGATGAACACAATACAACCAAATTCTTTGCCATTTTGTGACAAGGATTGCCTTTCCTCCAGTTTCCAGTAACATTTTCCTTATTTTCATCTGAAACCTCACCAGAATAGCTTTTATTCTCTGTGACAGTTAAGCTGGCTTTTCAAATTCATTGCCTTGACATTTGCTCAATTGGTTACCAAAGCACACTTCTGTATGGGACATAGAGGCAGGACCTTGTGTACTCCACTTGGTTCCTGGACCCTTCTTGTCTGCTCTTGTTCCTGGCTGCCATGAAGTGGGCGGAGTTGTCTGCCGTGCCCTCCCACCATGATTTTTCTCATTGGAATCAGCCAAGCACGAACCAAATCTCCTAAAATCATGTGCCAAATTAATCCTCTTTTTCCCTGAATTTACGGGTACCAGGCATCAAGTGCAGGGAGGGAGAGCTGACTAATGTACTAACCATGTTTCTACTAATGTGATTGAATTTGTTCCCTCAATTTTATATCCTGCCAATGTGTTATGGTCTATATCTAGATGTCCCCCAAAGCCTCATGCCATCACGACTTGTTCAGAAGTGGCTGAGTCTAGGCTGTGTGATGCTGGGATTAAGGGTGTGTGATTACTAAATCAGTCCACTGAGTAGTTTGGTACCACCTTATTCTCAAAAGTCTGGATAAGATAAAAGGGGCAGAAAGATACTCCTAAGGTCTCTTGTTGATTTTGCTGTCTTCCACTGCCATGAACTGTTGCTCCCATGCCAACAACGGTTCACCATCACCAACCAGGTGCCACCATGCCTTGGAGCCAGCACACCTTGTGGACTGAAACTTCTACAAACTGTGAGCTGAATAAACCTATCCCCCTTAACTTGTGGGTGTTGTCTCAGTAAAAACTAAACAAAAAACAAAACAAACAAAGCAACGTGTCTTTAGTGTCTAAGACAATGTAATGGTATTAAAGGATGAAGGTGAGTTAGACAATGATGTTTCCTCCCATTAGTAGGATCTTGGCTCATAGAAAAAGAAAGAAATCATTCTAGTTCCTCATCATAATGTCGCAAATAACATCATGAAAACTCCACCCTCATACCCTCCAAACATAATTATTTCCCAAAGCCCCTTCTCCACATTATTGAGGATTAGGGTTCCAACATATGAGTGCTGCAGGGTCGCAACTTTGTCCATAACACACTACTGAATAAAGAGTATTCTGCCATCATTAGATGGAATGTTCTCTATGCATGTCTACATTTGTATTAATCATTATTTCTATTTTATAAAAAAGGCCAAGTTAGCCAAGAAGTGTCTCTCAAGTTTTATTTGTGTTAAATGTTAGCTCTGTATTTGACATAGATCTGTGTACACCTATAAAATCGTAACAGTACTTGACTGCTTTAAAACTCATACAGTTTGCTATGCTATGCATTTCAATGAATATTTCTCCCTGGATGAAATGAAAGATAGAAATTGGTGTCCATTGCTTTTTGAGTCCTACCATTTCCAGCCAAAGCAATTTGTGTTTGGAACTCTGCATGCCTCTTGGTACCAGGATATCACTCTAAATTGCATCTAACAGATGTCAGACCAAATAAGCAGTGCATTCCTTCTTTGGGGGATTTTATTGTTCATTTGTGTGGCTTTTGTCCATTCTACCTGAAATGCTTATACAGACTTTATCTTAGCGATCAAGATACATTCAGACATCACAGTTGTCCTGAATTCTTTCGAATATTTTCTAAGCTATCTCTTACTATATGATTTACATGGAATAATATCCAAGTCTCAGGCAAAGAAACTTACACACAAAAGATAATCACATTACTTAACATCAGCTTGTTATATGTTTCCTTCCTAAATTATGTAGGATAGAACTAAAAAATACAGTGATTGTGATAGCCAATCAGGACTATGGATTAAATACAAGTTGTAAAACTAGATATTAAAAAAATCTTACTATTCTGTCCACATCTCATATAATTTTTTAAAGGCCAGCATGGCTCAGGATTTTTAAAAATTGTGAAACACAAAAGGAGATTCTAACAATATACATCAATTTTGAATCACAGACTGAGGAACTACATTGGCATCACAGATAAAGACAATTCACATTCTATGCTAAGCAGGAGTTGGTGATGTACCTGATCTCTGACTTACTTAATGTAAATTGGCATTTTCTTCAAAGCCATGGTTCATTTCAAAGAGAAATACTCAAATAGTAAGTTAAATATTTAGAGCACATAAATGATCTTAAAATTTCTTTTTATTAATCCCACATGGACATTACATCAATGAGTGCTAAACATTAATTAGTCTGACCCATTTACTAAGTCATTATATTTTTATTTTTAATCATTCTCACCTTCTTTGGCTCCTCATTTCACTAGGCTACAGGCTAAAAGAAACTAGGCGAAATTTTTATCATGTTAGGATTTATGCAGGAGATATTTTCAAAAAACACATTAATGATATATGACAAAACACTTATTGCCATATATACTTTATACACATTGTAAAACAATATTTGTGGTCTAAGCATCTAACCAGAGGAAAAGGGGATGAAACAAACTCTAGAATGCCATTGTCCACTAACCTTGAACTATAACTGAGCAAATGAATCTATCAGCCTAAAAAGGCAGACCAATAACTCTGATAGCATGAGAACCACAATGTTCTAAATGTTTTATTAAAGTAGAAAGTGTTAATTGATAAACTAGTAAGCATGTGATAGTATCATGTGTATACTATGGAGATTCATCAGGTTACTCATAGACCTTTGAGGAGGACTTGGTTTCCCCTCAAGTTGGAAGACTGGAAGATATTAGAGAATTACTGAGGTTGGATAATGAATCATAAGTGTGGGTGGGTCAAGATAAAAGTGAATTCAAGGTTAATGCACAGATAAAGCACTTGAGCAACTCAGGGGTGGATGGTGTAGCCATTCACAAATCTGGGAAAGATTTACAGAGGAACAGTCTTATTTTCATGAGAAATTTTACATGATTTCAGATTTTTGAGCAAATATGTCAAATATTGACATGAGTTTTTGAGTTTGGAACTCTTGATAAGTCAGAACTGGAGAAGTATGAGAAAATCTCAGCTTATAGTTCTTGTTTCCCACAGTCAAAAAAATAAAACCTATTAATATTTGAAAGTCTGTCTTCTATAATCCTCTATCTATGTAACCTTGACACATTTTACAATTCTGCATATCTGTCTTGGACTGGATCTTAGGACCACCAGAAATAAACATGGGCCATAGTTATAACACCTGTTTGCAGCAGCTAAAAAATTGAAGCTTGATGAATGAAGCTGTGCAGGATGGTTTCTGTCATGAGCCTGCTGTTTTTTATACCTAAGAAGAGTTTGTTTTGACCCTATAGATCTCCGAAATGCATTCTGACCCCTAACTGTATCTACCTAGATCACAACACTATATCATGCTTGGTGTTATGGTTTAACTTAAAATTTTCTCCATTGGTCTCATTGTTTAAGAGGTTTCAGTTCATGGTTCACAGTCCCCGAGGCAGAAATGGCCTGGAGTGTGGCGAAAAACTGTGGTGGAGGAAAGCTACTCAGCCAGGAAACAGAGCAGAAAGGGGATGAAACATGAGACATGAACTTGAGATTTTTAGTGGACATTTCAGATCTAAACCACAGCCTCCAATTTGTATTATGCACTTCTGGTGCCCTTCCTTGACTTGTCAGTATGGTCTGTTGTGTACTTGCCCACTAGATTTCTCTTTCAGCTGAAATGAATCCTTCTGTGAGCCTTAGAAACCAAAATGCCTTCAGACCCATTAGTCCCAACTCCAGTATTTTTACAACCTAAATAATCCAAAAGGCTTGCAAGTCATTTCAAATATGGGAGGCTCTGTTATTTCCTTGTTTTCAGATTTATCATGTCACCTAGGAAACTCAGATTTGAGGGTCAGAATGTTAGCTCAATTTCTAATCCCTTAAAGTCTATCATGGTCACTATTCATTTGGTTAAAAGTTGTAGAAAAAAAAGGTGCGGGGGGGGGCGCAAATTTACTAGAAGAGCACAAGAGCATTGCACATAATGAAAAGACCTTGTACCGGAAATAATCTCCAGGGATCACAGGGACTGCAATCAGAAATTTAAGTATCACCATGATTGTCTATCAGTCTCAGTCTTTACATATAAGCTCTTTGTGAGCAGCAGGAAACACAGCTATCTATTACTTGAGTCTTAGATAATCTCTGTTGAACATTGTCAGAGATGACAGAGGGCTGACCAGTCACTCTCTTCAGTGAATTATCAATCTTTGGTTGTTCTGGGTTGGGTGTCTTATCCATTTCTAGACCAATCAGACAAGGAAATGGAGTAACATGCCAAGCCATCATGCCAGAGGCACATAGCTATGTGGAGGAAACTAGATAGTGCCAGTATACACAAAATGGGACGAGGTATGCTGGACACACATGCATAAAATAGGTGTAACTCTGAGGTTTCTGCAGGCTTCATGACTGAATCACTGAAAACCCAGCACTTAGATCATCAAAGCCTGTAATGGCCTGAAGTTATTCTTCCCCTTCAGTCCTCCATCTCTTTAGTTCTTCATATTATCCCCATGAAGTAAATTTTCTTCAACCTATGGAAAAGAAAATTAATATATAGAAGCATTCTCTCAACATGCAATATTTTGCAATGATGGTAGATGGAATATTTAATAATGTGAATTTCCAAGTCAGACTAATCTGAGTTTATATTTTATCTCTTCTACTTACTACCTTGATGACCTCAGGGAATTTCCATCAGGTATCTGTAAGACAAGGATACCAATTCCTACTTTAGGAAATAGTTAGGATTTAAAATATGCAAGAAGGACCTTTTTTTAGGAATTAGTGTGTTGGTTTGGGCCTTATTTTGCAAAGTGAAACAGTATAATACAGGACACACATTTTATATGATTATTTATAATAGTCACCCAAAGAATGATATACAAAAGAGTGCAGGAAATCTGTCCACACACTAAGACCAAGGAATCCAGCTGAGGGCCTCAAGCCCACAGAAATGCCTTGCATGAGTCCAGCTTAAGACCTAGAGCTCATAACAATGCCTCTTGCAAGTCCACCTGGAGGCCCAGAGACCATAACAATATCTCATACAGGCCTGTTTCACTGATCTATACTAAGAATGACTAAAGGTAATTGGTGGAATCTAGGAAGTCTATGCCAATGGGATAAAGGATCTGTGCTAGCAGGCTGAGGAATTTGCACTGGAGCCAGGAAGCGATGCTCAAAGTAAGAACCAGAGCTCTCCAAGAAGGTACCACAGCCATCCTAAGCAACAGAGAGATCCCAAGCTCCTCTGATGATCAAGATGGCCAAGTTCCCGTCAGGGAAGCCAATGCAGCAAGCTTCTCTGGGAGACCAGCAATGAGGTTTATCAATTTTATTTATTTTTTCAAAGAACCAGCTCTTTGATTCATTAATTCTTTGGGGGATTTTTTGGTTTTTTTTTTTTAGTTTCTTGAGCTTTATAATTTCCTGCTTTCTCCTGGCTTTGGGTTTGATTTGTTCTTCTTTTTCTAGAAGCTTGAGGTACAACATAAAGTTGTTTATACGTGCTCATTCTCTTTTTCCTGAGGTAGGAATTCACCACTATAAATTTCCCTTGGAGGACTGCTTTCATTGCATTGGCAGGTTCCTGCAAGTTGTATGTACATTTTCATTTGATTGTATATAGTGTTTAATATCTTCTTTGATTTCATCTGTGACCCATTGATTGTACAGGACGGGGCTAATAAATTCCATAAACTCCATGTTTATGGAGTGCTTTGTCATTAATTTCCTATTTCATTGCACTATGGCCCAATAGTATGCGTGAGATAATATCAACTCCTTTGCATTTCCTTAAGCATGTTCTGTGTGCTAGTATATGTTCTGTTTTAGAGAATGTCCCATGTGCAGCTGAGAAGAATGTGTATTCTGATGCTGTTGGGTGGAACACTATACAGATCTACTAAGTCCATTTGTTCACATGTTTGGCTTAGTTCTATTATTTCTTTGCTAATTTTTGGTCTAGTTAATCTATCTCTTTTTCACAATGCGATCTTATCATCCCCTGTTATGATTGTGTTGCCACTTATTTCATTTTTTATGTCTGTTAAAATTTGTCTTATATATTTAGGTGCTCCTGTGTTTAATACATAGATATTTATGATCGTTAGCTCTTTCTCTTGAAGTTTTCCCCTCACAAGTAGGTAATGACCTTCTATATCTCTTTTAGTTGTACTTGGTTTGAAGTTCCCATTGTCTGCAAACAGAATAGCCACACCCCCTTTTTTCTGGGTACCTGTCACATGGAGTATTGTTTTCCATCCTTTGATTTTCAGTCTTTTGAGTTAAATGTGTTTCTTGTATACAGCATATTGTTGGATTTTGCTCCTTGATCCAATCTCCAGTCTGCTTCTTTTGGTTGGTGAAGTGAGACCATTGACATTGATGGTTGTAACTGATACATACTGGCTTATCTTCATCATGTTGTTTTCCTGCTGTTGGTTCCTCTTGTTTCCCTCTGTTTAATTGCTTGCTCTGCTTGCTTGTTCCTTTCTGTTGTTGTTCTTAAAGTTGAGGTCTTTTTTTTAGTATCTTTCTACAATGTCTTTCACTAGTCTTTGTAGGATTGGTTTGGTGCTTATGAAGTTCTTCAGTTGATCTTTATTGTGGAAATATTTTATTTCTCCATTAATTTTGAAGGATAGTTTTGCAGGGTACATCAGTCTGGGTTGGAAGTTGTTTTCTTTCAGGACCTGAATTATTTTACTCCAGGCTCTTCTTGACTTGATGGTTTGTATTGAGAAATCTGCTGTGATTCTGATGGGCTTTACTTTATAGGTGATCTGTTTCTTTTCTCTAACAGCTTTTAATATACTGTTTTTTTGTGGAATTTCTGGGATCTTGATCACTATATGTCTGAATGTAGATTTATTTTGGTTACAGCTAGTTGGAGTTCTCTATACTTCACTAACCTAATTTGTTTTCCAGGCTTGGGAAATATTCTGTTATTACTTCTACAAATAGTCTTTTTATGTCATTTGCACTGACCCCTGCTGTTTCATTGATACCTATTAACCTTACATTGTTTTTCTTTGGTTCATTTTGCAGCTGTTGAATTATTTCTTGGTTTTTTGTTATTTTTAAGAGATTCTTCCTATCATGGTCATTCACAGCAATGACGTTTTCAAGGTCTGAAAGTCTATCTTTAGCTTCATTCAAGCAGCTTTGCCAGCTTTTGATGAAAGTTTTAGTTTCCTGGATATCTGTCCAAATCTGTTTCATGCCTTCTAGTTCTTTCCCATACTGTTCATTCAAAGTTTCCATTAATTTACTATACTCCCTGTTTTTTTCTATATCTTCTTTAGATGTGCTAAATAATTCTTTCATTATTGTTGTCATTTCTTTCTTTTTACCTCAGAGATTATTTCTGTTATGATGTCTTCTATGGTCTGATGGAGTTGTTTCTTTACTTCAGCTGCTATCACTTCAGAAATTTCAGCTGTATGACTTTCAAGCTTGTCTGTGCCAATATCTCCTGGATTTGTTCTGGGTGGGTAGATGTCTGAGCTTGCATTTTGCTTCTTCATTTTGTCATTTTCAGAGATCTAGAGGTTCCCTGGAGCTCAGCCCCACTCCCAGGATGAGGTTGTAGTAGTGCACCAAGAACCCCAATGTCCCTGGTGCTCAGTGTGACTGCCTCAATGGTGTGTGTGTGGGTGGGTGGGATGAAATCCCCAATCCTCTCACAGCTGTCTTGTTCAGCTTGTCTCCCACTCAGGATTTCCCAAAGCTGTCCGGGTTTTAGACCTGTTTCCACTGGGGTGTAGTAGTGAGCAGGTCATGGTCAAAGCAGCTCTATACACTGCCCCTACCCAGCCTGGTTCCCACATCAGTGTAGAGAGGTAAGCACGCGGTCATTCAGGCCCCTGAATCTGTCTGAGTTTCAGTTAGCTCCCCTGAGAGTGTGAGATAGGAGCACAAGGCCCTTGAGATTGTCTGGAGCTCCCTCTGGCTCTCAAGCTGATGGGGCAGAGGTGGGGCCTGCTCACCAACATTTCCAAAGCTGTCCAATGTTCAGCTCACCTCCAACGTGGGGGAGGAAGGAGGGAGGGCTGGGGAGTGGACCAAAACTCTAGATTTTTGGAAAATTGCCTAAAATTAGTATTGAGCAAATCGCAGAAAAATATTTTTTTCTTCCACTTCCTAATCCACATAGCTTTGTGTGAATAGGTAAGAATTTAGAGGAAATATGATTTATATATGTTTTTATTTTTAAATACTGTTTTTAACCCCAACTTTTAAATCCTAAAAGGAGGTATAATTTTCACAGAGTAAAATCCACTATTTTTAATTTTGTAGTCTGATGAGTTTGGACAGTATGCAGAGTTTTACAACCTTGAACATGGTCAGGTCATAGAACACTAATACCAGCTCCAACAGATTCTTTCATGCCTTTTTCCATAACCCTTCTCTTAACCCAGCTTTGCTAGGCAATGAGGTGCTTTCTGCTTGTATCGTATCATCTTTCCCAGAATGTGATACACATAAACTCATAGTATGTAACCTACCCTTGGCATTTGCTTGGGCTGAATTTTTGTGTTTCCCCCAAATTTGTATGTTGAATTCCCCCCCTTTAATAGATGGTACTTGGAGATGACACTGGTGGAGGTTAATTAGGCCAGAGATAAAGCTCTTGTAAATGGAGCAAGTGTCTTTATAACAAGAAACCCAAGAATGTGTTTCTTCTCTCACTCTCTTTGCTCTTTTCCCTGTAGTGGTACAGCAGTCACTGCCAATCAGGAAGAGAGACGGAACCAAATACATGGTCAGTGTGTACTTTATCTCAGACTTCCAGCTCTGGAACTGTGAGAGATAAAAGTTGTATAAGACACTCAGGCTATGTATTCTTTAGAGCAGCCCAAGGTAACTAAGATATAAATTCATGTCAAAAAAGCAGGTGCCGATATTGACTTCCGGGAAGATGGCAACCAGGTGAGCAGCAGAGGGAATCTCTCCCAGAGACTGATCCTTTGCGCCCAGCTGCCCGGTCCATGGAGGCAAAATTCCAACTGATCGGGCTGCTCTCCGCGGCCTGAGCATTAAAGGGCCGGCTGACAAGCCGTGCAGCGAGAAGTGGGCGGACCCTGAGAGCTCGGTGCCCAAGGGATCCGTACTGCGCTTGGGCCGCATCTCGGTTCAAATCGCGTACAGCCGAGAGAGCGAGTGCGGAGGGAAGGGCGGCTTCAGCTCCTAAACCCGACTGGCTCAGAGGCGGCTGTAACCAGGATTTATTGGAGGCAGTGGAGCAGAGGAAACTCAGAGAACGCGCTACTGGGACAGACTGTGCCAATCTGGGCAGCAGTCCGGGATCCCGCTCAGAACCCCACCCCCCGCAGCCGGAGCCACGTGAATTGGAGCAACAGGGACAGATTGCGCCAATCTGGGCAGTGGTCCAGGATCCCGCTCAGAACCCCACCCCGCAGCCGGTGCTGCGCGAACTGGAGCAACAGCGATCGGCGGGATTTCTGAGTCAGGAAAAAGCTCCATCCAGAGAGATACATCTGAACGGCATTCCTGTCTGCACGATCACAGGGTGAGTTAAGTGGGCACTCTAACCGGTTTTTCCTGAATCGGGAAGAAGCTCAGCCCAGCGAGTAACATCAAAACAACGTTAAAAACTGCGGAATCTCCCAGGTGGGAAGAACTAGCTAGGCGTCCCAACGGGATTTGTGAGGGGGGAAGGAGCTCCACCCAGGGAGGAACACCGGAGTGCCTTGTCTGTAAGACTCCTGGGGAGGCAACCTGTTTATTCGCCCCGGCCAGGTCTTGGGGTAGGGAATAGAAGCAGAAATCTCAGCAGACAGCTTAAGGGACATTTTCCCAAAGAGAAGTAATCATTGGAGCAGCCTCTGCAGCAGACCTTTGCCTGCTGAACTGCCTGTGGAATTTATAGCTCCACATTTTGAATCCGATACCCAAAAATGGGAAAACAGAGGAACAAAACGCAGTCTCAAAACTCAACCCCACCCAGAACAAGTTTTGAATGTGAAGATACAGGGGAACCAGGAAGCCTCATAACTTCAAGTTATGAAATGATTGCATCCGAAATTAAACAACTCCAACAGGCCATGAAAGAGCTTAAAGCAGAAATAACCCACATACCCACAATGATTTCTCAGACAAAAACGAGCTGAAAACAATGATGGAAGAAATGTTCCATTTACATAGACAAGAAATAGACAAAAGTCTAGAAGAAAATAGGAAACAAATGGAAACGTTACAAGAGCAAATTAGGAATGAATTACCAAGAATGAAACAGGTCCAAAGAGAATGCCAGGATTTGAAAACTAACACTGAAAGCATGAAAAACCGTTTAAATGAAACCGAAGATAGAATTTCAGAACTTGAAGACAGCATGGCAGCTTATGAGCGTGAAAGGAAGAATCTCATGATATCATCAAAGACACAAGAAAAGTCAATCCAACAGCTGCAAGATGAGGCAAAACGT
>PVLD010017606.1:0-19535 GCA_004027595.1 Dinomys branickii
AGATTGAACTCAGGACCTTGTACTTGACAAGCAGGTGCTTATTCCACTGAGCTATATCCCCAGCCCTACTGCTGTATTTCTATCAGCATTCTGGTCTTTTGCACTCAGACCAGAATCTCTCATCAAATATACCTTAAGGCCTTCCAGGGCTACTTTTTGAATCATCAAACCAATCCCTTCCTAGGAGCCAGTCCCAAAGACTCCTGAACCACATGGCATAGTCACAGCAACAGCCCCACTTCTCTGGTACCAAAATCAGTCTTGGTTATTCTTCTCGTTGCTGAGACAAAATACCTAACAACCAAAGTTAAAGGCTCACAGTTTATAGAGATTTCAGTTCATAATCAGTTGGCACCAAGGTAGCATGGCAGAGTGGCACTTCAGAGGAGAAAGAGTTCATGGTAGAAAACAGAAGGCACCAAGCAACAAATGACAAGCCTATTTCTGTCTCTCATATCTTATCCAGGATACCCCCTTAGGGTGGGCAACACTAATATCCTTAATCCTAATGCCCTTAATCCTAGCACTGCACCACAAATCAATTCCAGTATCATACATTCTGGACCCAGCCACATCTGAAAAGCCCCTCCAATGACTGCATGAAATTTTTTAGGGGGAATGTCTAGACACAAGCCATAGTAGCATCAGATAATGAGTGCTTATTAGATATAGGTAATATCTCAATACTAAAATGATGCAAGTAGTAAGTACAAAGGAAAGGGAGGAAAGGCAGCAGAAACCCTTTTCTAATCTATGGAGTGTCAACTAGGGAATTTAAGATGGAAACATAGTTTTCTCTACATGCCAGAGCATCCAGTCCTATTAATTTTTTTTAAAGCAGAATAAAATGTCTTCATTGTGGGTGCAGAGAGGACCACAGTAGGGAAGAGAAGAGAGACGTGGAACTTCTGAGGACCTGTCATGGGGTCAAGGGCTAAATAGGCCCAGGCTGGAGGCAGGGATTAGGAGGCAGACTGCCTAACATGGCACACCAGGATTGGGCACGAGCATGGGAAAAGGAAACAGGATATTACAAAAAAGGAAGTAAGAAGTCATAATTTGACTCAGAGGAAGAAGGGTGGTACTTACCATATGACCTCTAGTGGCCAGTGCATGTTGGCTTGGTGCCATACTGGCTCAGCACAACACATGACCTCCAGTGCTGTATTGGCTGGACACCATAGTGACTAGGCGGGAATTACAGTGAGGCGAGAAACCCATCATTCCCATCTTTTGGTTACAGAGGGCGATGACTCCTCTTAGACTGCTTCCTGCTGAATAGGGGCATCAGTATGATAGGGGGCAAGGGGATGATGGATGTCGCCTATGTGAACGCCAGTGTTGGGGGATGTCTGCTAGAGCGACAAGTTCGTTAGCCGTAATTGTGCAACCTGGATTGAATAAAACTAGACAAAAGTTTAAAAATGCAGGGTCCAACAAGTAAACAGGTTATTATCATGATTATAGGGTCCAGAAAAGTGGTAGCAAGAATGGTGCCCATGACCCAAATGTGTCATTTCACCAGTATCATGGTGCAGTGGGAGAGAGTTTTTCAGCTCTGGGCATTTATGCTCAAGTCAAGTGTGAAGATATTTTACTTTGTCCATAATGATTTCAGATTCATTCAACATTCTTCTTCCAACATAGCACAGGTACTTCCCTTTGGATGTTAGGATGTCAAGGGCACAGCAATTTTGGAGGGTAATCACTGCAAGGCTATTAATTTGGTTTTGAAGTATGGCCTGTTTTATTAACTTTACTTTTTATTTAGGAGAAAGATCAGCTATGGTGTGTCATTTATGCTGAGTATAGTTAGTCAAAGCCTTGATATGTATCATATAACACTCTCTTTAGACAAGATCTGGTGGTTTTCAGTAACAGGAATCTAGTATATTTATTGTTGGTTTTTATATGTGTGGTTACTTGGAGTTTTGTAGTCTCTAGGCAAGAATAAAGCAATTTCTTGGAGAAACTAGTACAATTACAGTATTGCGTTATACATCTTGGATACTTTTCTGTTGGATGTTTAAGACCAAGTTAAAGTGAGACCTGTATTAATTAAAATTCACTTCTTGCTATCTCTCAAGGTCAGTTAAATCTCCTCAGGATTTACCTTGGAACCATGTACAGTGCTTCTCGGTTCTACTGTCAGTGTCAGCCATCTGGATGAGTCATGGCCATTGCTTGACCAAGTTGCTTTCTTTGAAAGCTTGGGAGACACTTTCTCCTGGTGACTTTCCTTAGGCGCACTATGCACCATAGAATCATTTTCCTCTGTGGTCCCATAACCTCCTTGATCAGAAGATCAGAGACTCAACTGAGTTATATGATGTTGCAGCAGAGGTTCTCTTATGTCCTGAGTCTTTACTGACCTCAGAGGCCAAGGGCCAAATATTGGCTATCTTCTTTCTAATTTGGTCTCCAAACCTCAGTTGTTGAACATCGAGAAGAGATGATTAATGACATTATATTGTAATGGGAGCAGTGAACTTAATTATCAAAATTTTATCTGAGTATTAGGCACCTTGAAATATAAAGTACAGCCAGAGAACTATTACTTCTTACCAAACATGGATGTTCTAGTAGTTGACTCCCTGTGGAATGTTAACAGACAGCAGTTATATAGCTTTACAAAGAAAACTGGCCCAATCCTACTATTAGGGTGAAATTTGTTATGGACATTAAATGCTCAAACTACCTTCTCTTGAAAAAGCCAACACCTTCATTTTCAGGCCCCACTAAAGCAAGCCTTAAGGTAACAAATGCTGTACAAAGTTGCAAAGCAAACCCAGACTTCTCAGGGCACCACCAAATAAGGTCCAGGGCCTAGACAACTAGGCCCTACTTATATGTCAGCCCTGGCTTGAAAAGGGAGACTGTGGGATCAGCATTAGATGAGAAGACTCCAGCGTGGGGCTCTGCACCATGCACACATGGAAGTTAGCACTTACTCCAGGGAAATAATAGAAGATTTCTTTCCTATAGATCTATGAGAAAGTGAGTAAAGTCACATAGATGGGACCCTGGGTCAGTTGTGCTGAATGCACAACTGGTAAAGGTTGAATTAAAAGAAGGAATTATTATATCTTGGAAGAAACAGTATCCCCTCAAGAAAGAAGCTTTGAAAGGGATTCAATTGGTGTTGCAAAAGTTTCTTAAATATGGACTCATTCACCCCTGTAGGCCCAACAATACTTCAATTCTGCTGGTCAAAAACCTCATACAAATGACTGTAGGTTTGTTTGGAATTTGAGAGCTATTGATGAAATTGTGCAAGATATTTGTCCTACAGTGCCAAATTCTTACACTTTATTGACTGTCATATCTGGTAATTATGGATGATTTTCAGTATTCGAGCTTAAAGATGGCTTATTTTGCATCCCATTTGAAGACAAAGGTTAGTTGTTATTTGCTTTTGAATGGCAAAACCTGTAATCAAAGGCCACTTTCTAATATAACTGGACTTTACTGCCACAGGGCTTTCACAATTTCCTCACCATTTTTGGTGAGATTTTAGCCAAAGACTTAAGAACTCTGCAATTGAAGGAGGGGATCTTGCTGTAATCCACTGATTTTCTGATAGCAAGTTATGATTGTGAAAGGTGTCTCTTTTACTGCTTAGTTACATGGCATACTGTGGACATAAAGTATCTTCCAATAAAGCTCAGATTTGTAAGCATGAAGTAAATTACCTCAGGTTACAATTTAAAAACAAGGAAAACAGAACCTCACTCCCAATCAGAAACAAGCACTTGTCAACCTCAAATAAGTAGGAAAAAACTACAAAGATTTCTAAGAATGAGACATTTCCATTGAATTTGGGTTCCTAATTTTGGCCTTATAATCAAGGGCTAGGTTGAGAGCCCTTATCTTAGACTGCTGAATGCCAATAAGTGTTTGACATTATTAAAGAAAAATTAACCTTAGTACCATCCCTAGGGTTTCCTAACTCTTAAAATCCCTCTAGACTGTACATCCATGAAAGGAAAGGTATAGGCCTAGGTGTACTCATTCAGGCTTTGGAGGAATAACTTACTTCTCTAAATAATTAGAATAGACATCAAAGAATGGCCACCCTGCCTATAAACAGTTACAGCCAGCAGTGATATTTTACAAGAAACAGAGAAGTTCATTTTATTATAGTGTTTGTACATCACCAAGTGTTGGTGGTATTAGAGCAAAAAGGCAGATGTTGGCAAATAAGCTAATATCAGGCTATCTTGCTAGATAATCCAGATGTCTTCTTGTAAACTACCACAACCCTAAACCCAGCTACTTTGCTCTCATCTCATTTGGAACATACTGCTTTGAAATTCTTGATGCTGTTTATTCCAACAGGTCAGATAAATCTCTAGCAGCTCATGGTTGGGAATTATACACAAATAACTTCATAGGGAAGATGCCAAGCTGGGTATCCCATATGACATGAGGTACCTGCACAAGGTAATCAAAATCCACGCTCTCCTGGCTGACATCTCCACAAAAAATGCTGAATTAACTGCACTAAGCAGGACTTTATGGACATCACAAGGGAAACAAATAAATATCTCTACTGATTCCAAATATGTTTTTATAATAGTGCGTACACATGGAACTATTTGGAAAGAAGTTTATTAAATTTAGGAAATAAAGACATCAAATATCCAATGGAAATATTGGTTTTGCTCATGGCAGTTAGCTTACCAACACGAGTAGCTATTATGAACTGTCTAGGGCACTGAAAGGCAAACTCTCACACGGCAAAAGGGAATCAGAAGGCTAAAAGTGTTGCAAAACGAGCTGGGGGTGGTCGTGGGGGCTTTGGTACTCACTTAGGCATATCTCAGTTCAAACCTCATTATCCAGAATGGGTGAAGAAAGAGCTCAGGAGTGGGGTTTCACTGATGTGGACTCTCGCTCAATGCAGAAACTTCACGACCAGAGGAGGATCTTGGTCCCTGGTGTATCCTGTTGCAAAGGGTCTGTATCAAAGGACACATTATGGCTGGGATACACTGGCAGAATTGATACAGCTCTACCTAAAAGGGCCACATCCCCAAAGAACTATGTGAAGAACTAAATAAAGATGCAAGCCACCTTGGAGAAGAGGACAGTATAGCAAATTGACTTCACTTAGATGCCCAAAACAGGTACTTTTAAATTCTTGTTAGTATTTGTGGACACATTCTGTCTGTAGTTTAGTGAATTCAAAAGATACCCTACTGGAACTGAGAAAATGACAGACATAATTAAATTTCTATTTAAATTATTCCTAGCTTTGGACTACTGACCTCTAAAGTGGAAATGGGCTATTTGTTTCTGAAATCACTCAAAAGAAGAGTAGAACTTTGCAGATAAATCAGAAAGTGAATTCATCATGGAGGCCAGACTCCATGGGGAAGACAGAAAGGATGAACCATACCAACAAAATAAAACAAACAAACACAGACTAAACTCTCTCAAGAGACTCCTTTATCGAGGGATAAAGTCTTATCTATTTCCCTGCTCCAAATTAGGGTATTATCTCAAAGTGGGTAGAGTTAAGCTTCTTTGAAATTGTGTGTGGAAGACAATTTATAGCCTCCATGGTAGGTGTCCCACCCTTTGAACAAGAAAATGAAGGTAAAATTAAATAGTATGTGCAATAGTTCAGTCAGATACTAACAAGTTTGCATTGTTTTGCTGTCTCTAGGTTTGCACATTCAGCCAATTCACTGCTCCACCCCATACACCCAGAAAATCCAAGGGCCCAATGAAAAGCTGGTTGAAAATAGAAAAATTCATAGGTTGTACTGTTGAAAAGATACACCTCATTAACACTCTCAGGAATAAAGCCTTGGACTCACCATTCTAGAATCAAGTGAACTCCACCAAAGGAAGATATCTCAGGCCACCCTTCACATCCTGCTTCATCCTGCACAGCAGTAGATGATCTTAGGCTCATGCATCTAGCTTCCCTTTGCTTATGGCCAAGCTACCTTTGAGCAAGCTACCAAGCTACCTTGGGTTTAGGGTCTGACAGGGGTCAGACTTATCATTGCTCAGATTTTAATCGTGGTAAAGAAGAAAGAGGTAAGGGATCAGGTATAGGGACTTGAGTTTTTATCTTCATGAAGCTGCTTCAGGTTGAGCAGAGGTGAAGTTGTGGGGCTGATATGGGGAGCTGTTGAGAAGCAGGGCAGTGGGCACTTAAGTGAGACAAGATATCTGTCAGGAAGAAGCTAGATAAGACCTGAAAGAGACAATGTGAAAATGTGGTTAGGAGGAGTATTGAAACAATTAACCCAAGAAGGGGTATGAGCCAGAAGCTCCATCTAGGAAGGGTCCAGAACGAGGCCTGATTTTGTAGGGTGCTGGCTTGATCACATAGCCCTTTGATGCCATCTCCTGTAAGTCCAGACTTACGTTGGTGAAGAAACAGCAGGTCTCCTGAGTAAAGGCAAATGACATATTTTTTTGAGATAAGAATGTGTAGGCTTCAGTAGTTTCGGAGGATAATAGCAGTTAGCAAATGGATTTGTCTTGCAGGTTAGTGAATTCAAAAGATACTTGTTTTAAACAGTCTGGTACCTGTTTTGAGAGGGCAGAAAAATAGTAAAGGGAAGGGGGTATAATCAGGTAAGGCAGATGGCAGGGTGGTTAAGGTGGAGGTTAAGTTCTGTGAGCAGCATCAGCAGGAGGTAACTTTGTGCGCAGCAGAGGAGCAAATTTTATTTGTTCTTGGTTGGGAACTGAGGCTGTTATTCTCAGAATTGACTCTGGTATGGACAGCCATTGGGCGGGGGGCTGGAGCTGAATCTGGCTAGTCCCCTTTCAGTTTTGGAGGACTATTGCTGCCGCTGCTGTCGGGGAGTTGATTTGGTCTTGAAAGTTGGAGAGTTTGATTTGTTTGAGCCTTTTGGCTACCTACCTGGAGAGAGCTGAGAAACAGCGAATGGAGATGCTGGCCCCTTGTCAAGAGCAGTGATTGTCTTGAGTCCTGCAAGGAGGAGAGTTAACCTAACTCCAAGGAAATAATTATTATGGGTAACATGCTGGCTGGATTAATAGAAAGTGGAAGCAGCATGTGAAGAAGCTGATCTGCATTGGCGTTAACTTGGAATGAAGGTGCCCTGGAGACAGACATAGGTGTTTATTTCTGGGAGTACTGAAGTTACTGAAGGTTGGGGGGAAAGTTGGATAGTTACTGAGGTTAGGGGAAAGGGTGTTAATTCTCATACAAGGGAAAGGATAAAGCCAGAGAGTTTAGAGAGTGAGAGCCATAGGAATGACAGGAAGCTTTTGGGGAGAAATCTGTGAGGATGAGGCTCAGAAGAGAATGCAGAAGGTCACCAAGGACAAAAGTATGACAAGGAGGATGAAGGGAGGCTGTCTTTAGGGATAATCTTTATCAGAGTGTTTGGGAATTCTGGTGAGCTCAAGCTTAATTGGTCCAACAAGGGAGGTCGGTGGTCAACAATAGGTGACCTGTGAGGAGGTTGAGGGCTGGTGGCCGGCTTTAGATAGGTGAGATGGATCCAAGGAGGGCATTTTAAGTAGTTTTCTAGTAGTGGGGTGGTGAAGAAGGACCATGTAGGGTTTTCCCCATGTTGGTTGAAGGGTTTTTGAGCGACACCTATTAGCTGGGGATGAAAAAGGAGAATAGTGAGTGTGAAGACCGGGGAAGTCAGCATGTGCTAGCGTTGAGTTTTGTCTGCTGTGAGATAGCTCTTCGGGGGAATGACTGAGTCTTGACCATGTTGCCTAGAGTTAGAGTATGTTTCCTAATGCCCACTGAGGGCTGGGAAAGAGCTTTATCTATGAACTGGTGTTGGGTGACTGTGGAATGGGGTTTCTATGTGTACTGGAAAGTGGTTGAGATTGTGGTGGATGATTTGGAGGCAGCTGTGAATGATATACTGAGTGGGGTATGGCATGAGGATCAATGAGTTTAAAGATATGGCCTTTTCCAAGGGTCTCAAGTGAAGGACCCCAGACTTCTCTCTCCATAGGTCTACACAATACTGTTTGGGTCTGCTATGAATGAGGAAAAGGTATAAAATGGGCAGAAAGAAGTATAGATTATAATAATATTCTTCAGTTAGATACTTTTTGCAAAAGGCTAGGAAAGTGGTGTCAAATCACTTGTTTTCAGGCATTTATGACTCTTTATCTCTGGAAGGGCCCAAGGACTGTGATACTTAAAGAGATATCCAAGGAAGAGGAATTGAAAAGGGGAGGTGACTTCAGAGGCATACCCCATGCCCCAGATGCTTCTGAGCCCTCAGCTGTCCCCTGGCCCAACCCTCCTGCCACATGCCAGGCAGCAAGCAGTCCTTGCAGGTGGAGTGGACAGAGGAGCAGTGGGAAAACACCAGACCGACTTGGCCAGTGAATCCAACCAACCCCAAACATAGCCTCCTTCTGCTCCATGGGAGGCTGTGCCCACCCTGCCAGGGAGACTGTACTGTACCATCCTTGGGACCCATCCCTGGTCAGGCTCCTTTTGTAGAGAGACTCTGGTACAGGTGGGGCTGAAAAGGACATGATCTCTGTCTTAGAAAAGCACAGTTTCCCAAATCACAAGGCCTGAGGAATGGAGGTGGCTTCTCAGGGTACAGACTGTTCAGGGCCAGTGTGGGTCTAGGTTTAAAACCTGCCCCCAACTCACTATCTGGGTGAGTAACTTAGCCTTGGTTTTGTCACCTGTGTAGTGTAGTTGCTCTGTGAGGGAAAGGTGCTGAGTACTGTGCATTGGAGAGGGAGCCCTGCTCAACTCAGGGGCCAGGATTAGGAGGAAGATCAGGGTTTTGTGGGTCTTAGGCTCTGGTGGTCTGTTTTTGCCAGGGAGCTTCAGCCTGTAGAGTGGTGCCCAATGTCTGGGCTGAGTCTGGACTGCCAGATGGGCCCTGATATAGATCATTCAGCATGGTGTTGAGACGAGATCAGGACATGGCAGACTGGATGGTGAAGTGAGCATGACCTATAACAAGTCCCAGGACAAATGTACAGAACAGTTCCCAAAGTGTTGCATGTGGAACCAGTCAGAGATTGCTGTGTTCAGTTCTTCTCATGAGAACTCAAGCAAGTTTTCGATAGGATGGCCTAGACCTGATGTCAGCCTTAGGAATGGGAGACGCAAAATGACAGTCACCACTGAACTCTTCATTACTGTGTCTCTATTTTACAGTAGTCCATTCTCATGCTGTAGAGTGTACTTTTATCCTACTTGTACTTGACCCAATTTCACTCTGCAGAGCGTGTTTCTTTTCCTACCTTTAATAAATGTAAAACTTCACCACATTTTGTGCTTGTCATGTCCATTTTGTTGAAGACAAGAACCTAGAAACCACCTCTAGGAGATTCCAGGATTCTAGTACCACCAAACCCAGTAACATATTTGGCAGCGTCAGTGAGGAGGTAAGGCCCTTTTGAGCATTTTGTTTATTTTTTTCTCTCTCTAGAATTGATGGCTGAGAAGGGTTTTTTCTTTTTTTCTCTCTGCCCAAAGCTGGGAATTTAGGAAGATTTCTCCTACTGCCAGGAAGAGTCACAATATGTGGGAGGGTGAAAGAGAAACATGGTCTTTATGTTTCTTTCCCAGTGAGAAAGAGGCTCACAGATCCACTTCAAGTTTCTTTCCCCCTTTCTCTCTTCTCTTTCCCATTTTCATTCACTCATTGTGGGTACAAGTCAGTTAGGAGCAGTCAGAGAGCCTCTTATTAACCCAATCACAGAACAGATCATTCAGGTTCAATGTGTGCAACTTACAGTTTAGTATGCCTTTTTGTCCTTATATTTTCTTTTTGGTGATACTTTGCTCAGCTTTCATATTCTCTTGGGAAAATTAGCTATTTGTAAATTGGTGTGCTTAATTAGCTGACCCCATTTTGTGCTCAACGTCTCATTGTTGCTTTTCCTGTATATGGCCTTTTGTCTCTGAGTATCATTAGTGAGTTGCTTTCTTAAGGCCTTCTTTCATTCCAGTCCACCTTTCTGCTATAATTGGCAGCCATTTTGGTTCATCCTGTAGGTCAGATGCATATATTTTGCCATGTTTGTCAGCTATTTTAATTGGTCAAAAGGGTTGAATAACTTAAAAATGTGCTCTTGGTGGCCTGAGCAGAATAAAAGAAGCTAGTAAAGCTTAACTTAAGGGGTTGTGTATATGCAAAAGTACAGCCATCTGTGTACTCAAAACTTTTTTTTAAAGGCTTAAAAGAAATAGGTTTCTGTCTCTACAATCTTAAACAAAGTACCAAAGTTTTTATTATCATGGTAAATGCAAGGAATATTGTTTCTCAGGTGGCTAAGGGAGCCCCTGGGAAGGCTCCACTTTCTTTCTAGGGAGTCAGTGAGAAAGAGGCCCACAGATCCATTTCAAGTTTATCTCCCCCTTTCTCTCTTCTCTTTCCCATTTTCATTCACTCTCACTTAGTCACTGTCTAAGTGAGATCCCTAGGGAAGGCTCTATCCACCATAACCTCTTAATAGTGTTCTGTTTCTCAAGTGGCTAAAGGAGGACCTGGGCAGGCTCTACCTTGATCTAAGGGAGCCTCCCAAGTGGGCACTGCCCTGATCTCTTAAGAGTTTACTGTTTCTAAGGGGGTCTCAGAGAGGGCTCCACCTTGATCTCCTGGGCTCAAATGGGCAAGGGAACCTTCCTAAGAGGCTCCACCTTGATCTCTTAGGAGCTTAGTATTTCTCAGGTGACTAAGAGAATCCCTGGGCTAGGGGCACCACTTTGATTTCTTGGGAATTTCTAGGCAAGGCCCTGGGTGGCTTGTATTCTTCTTCCTAAGGAGTGAGAGGGCCAATGTATTGTGGACACCCCACAGACCACAGCCATCTCACCCCTAGGCTGTGTCTTAGTTACTTTTCTCTCATTGCTAAGATAAAATACCCAACACCCAAAGTTAAGGAAGGAAAGACTTATTTAGCTTACAGTTTGTAGAGGTTTTAGTCCATAACCAGCTGGCTCCAAGGCAAAGTGGCATAGCAGAAGAGTGATAGTTCATGGTGGTGGAAGATACCAAAAGCAATAAGAGCAAAAAGGGTAGGACAAATCTCTTTTTCTCTCTTATGTTGTATGCAATCTACCCACCATAGGGCAGGTATAGCACTCACACATGGCAGAGGGCAACAGTTTATGGGGATAGAAAACAGCAAAAGCAGCAGGAGCAAAAGGGAGGAGCAGTGGGAGCAAGCCTCTTTTCCTCCCTTGTATTGTATGTAGGGTCCCTGCCCCCAGGGTGGGTGTAGCCCTCACATCCATAATCCCAGCTTCCTTCTCTGAAAAAAAAACCCAAACTAAAAGAAAACCCCTACCCCCAATCCCAGCACTAGACAATGAACCAATCACAAACTCTAGATTCAGCCACCTCCAAAAAGCCCGTCCCCCAAGACTGCATGAGGCTTTGGGGGAGCATCCAAACAGAAACCAAAACAGTCTATATACTTAAAAATTGGTAACTATTTGACCCTTAAGGTAGCTAGTTGGAACTCCAAGGACTCCGTGTCTGTCTTTACTGTTTGGGTCCTTTATCAAATAGGAAATAGCAAGAGATACATACAGCACGGCAGTCAAAATTACAATACTATTTTTCAGGTAAATCTTTTTTTAATTTTTATTTTTTTGAAAAGACAAGAAAAATTAATATGAAGTCCCTTATGTTCAGGTTTTTATGGCTTTTTATCTCTGGAAATGTTCAAGGACTATGGTATTTAAAGAGGCTTCCAAAGGAAAAAAAGGTTGATATTGTTGATGATTCTGCCCTCAGATACCTACCTGTCTCTCATAAAGATAGAGCCTTTCCCACCAATTTCCACCAGGGGTTAGTGCCCCAGAGAGACTCAGCATTTTCAAATATGATCCAATTGCTGGACATTGACTTTTCTGTGTTAAACAATCAGGATCTAGAGGAGAATGAAATAAGGGCTGAGAGAAAAGACAGACCAAAATAATGGCTGTTGCAACTGGCAACCCTTTAACTGATAGAACTGAGACCCACATGGAACCAGACCAGACCTTCTGACATGAGAGAAGTCTTTATTGGGGGAGTGGACAGAGTAGCAAGCTGCCTAGCGGACAAAGGCAGCAGTGAGCTTAACAAAGCATGGACTTTTAAACTCTTTTTCAGGGTGGGCGTTGGTGGGCCAGAACAGCTTGAGTGGGGGTGGTGGTGGGGGTGGTGGTAGTGGTGTCCGAGGGCCACAACAGTCTGAGCAGGGTGGGTTGTTCGTGGGTCAGAACAACTCAAGCGAGTGAGTTGCCAAGGGGGATGAGGGTGGGGCTAGCTTTTGTAGCCAAGGGGAACTGAAGTGGCACAGGTAAGGAAAGGAAAGAATTACTAAGAGTTAAAGTTTTCCCGTGAGGGGAGGGCTGGCTGCCTTGTGACTTATCATTAACCATACCCAAGTTGTCCAAGTTGTATGCACCAGAGCCAATTAAGGCCTGCAAGAAGATAACATAGGACATAAAACTGTACCAACTCACTGCTTAGACCCTACTCTGTGTGTCAGGCAGCTGATGTGCCTGACTCATGATACTGGAGAATTGACTGTTCCCATTCCTAGAGAGGGGCTAGGCCAGCCAAAGCCCTCACTTCCCACTCTTGGATAGAGGGATGAAGAGGCCTAGGGCAATATGCATGCTCTCTGCATGGACATCTCTGTCTCTTCCAAGGAATACTGGGTAACCCTGAATATCATGGCTAAGAAATTTTAATTTCTTTGGGTTCTGTTTTAGCTTCCTTCTCTAAAAAAACCCCCAAAACCAAAAGAAAACCCCTACCCCATATCTATATCCAAAACTGGGGTCAAGGGGAGCCCTAAGGAGAGCTTCTTTACTCTTGCTCTGACATGTCACTTTAAAGGTCAAATGCTTAACTATGACCTTTAATCCACAATTCCCTACTCCCTTACTGGGAAGAGATTTACTAGCAAAATTGGGGGCAACTCTCCAATTATGAAAAAGGCCATGTAACAGAAAATGCCTCCTAGCCAATCTGTTAGTTGTGTAAGTAATAGTTCCTGTTACTGCTATCTCCTAGAAATGGCTGGTCACTGTGATGCATAGTTGGTCACCATGATGCATATTTAAGAACCAATCAAAGATAGGCAATTACTCTATCTCTGTACTTCCCTTTTTCAACCCCATAAAAACCTCCCTCCCTGGGTCTTCAAGGCCTGACATTTCGAGAGACATTTGATTCCCTGTCAGTGCCTATCTTGGTTACTTTTCTCGCATTTCTGAGACAAAATACCTGATGCTCAAAATTAGGGAAGGACAGGTTTATTTAGCTCACAGTTTGTGGAGGTTTCAGTCCATACTTGGCTGGTTCCAAAGCAGGGTGGCACACGGCAGAGGGCAACAGTTTATGGGGATAGAAAACAGCAAAAGCAGCAGGAGCAAAAGGGAGGAGCAGTGGGAGCAAGCCTCTTTTCCTCCCTTGTATTGTATGTAGGGTCCCTGCCCCCAGGGTGGGTGTAGCCCTCACACCCATAATCCCAGCATTGGACTATGGATCAATCAAAAACTCTAGAAGCCCACCCCATGACTGCATGAAGCCTTGGGGGGACATCGAGACACAGACCATAACAGTGCCCAGCTGATGTTAAATAAATCTGCATCCATATCCTGGGTGTTGCTGCTTTCCATTGCATCTGGAGCATTAGCCAGGAAGAACCAGCCATGCTGACCTATTTGATCAATGGTGTGGCCCTTGTTGACAGAGCAATGACCTCTCCAGGTCCCAATGGGAAGGTGCACCCTCAAGATTTGTCAAGTCCCCTCAGAGGTCTGGAGGAGGATTCTTGGCTCTCCACTTGAGTGGCTCCGATTGGACCCAAAAGGAAGGAGGACACAGTCTGGTCTGGTCATCAGATAAAGTAAGACCCCCCCAGGAGCTCCTCAGTTAGTCTCTGTCAGTCTTGCTCACCTTGAGCAGAAGGAGAGCTTAGTCAAATCTCATTTGTCAGGCCGACCCTCAAGGGAAGGGGGTTGGGATCTGAGCACCTGTAGAATGAATGTGAGTGAGTGCAATGGATGGCATAAACAATAGGCTGCACCATCTGTGCACCAACACTGGGAAGCACTGGTGGCAGTGGTTGATTGGGCCCTTACTTGTGGTTCCATAGCAATCAACATATGGCATAACAGAGGCTCACATCCTCCTTAGCTAAGTTGCACCTAAGTCCCTGCTAGGGGTGTGGCCATGTAGGCATCTAAATGGTCTCTCTCTCTCTGAGGGGCACCCACCCTTTGTCTGTTGCACCATCATTTAAGGGTATACAACACACATGCAGGAAGTCACAGGTGGGAACTAATTAGTCAAAACCCACAGTTCCTGAATGCAGAGGAAGGGCTTTTCTGAGTTATAGAGTTAAAAATAAAACCAAACCTCTCAAAGGAAAAAAAGAGGCCTGTTTTTCTTGAGAATTCTACCTTGGCACCCTTGCTGGCTACTGAAGTTGCGGCCAGCAGTTCCACCCTCTGCTCCTGCCTTGTCTACTTCCAGCCAGTTGAACTGGTTCCAGTTTGATCAGTCATTGCCTGCATTAGGCCACTGTTTTAGTTACTTTTCTCTCATTGCTGGGACAAAATACCCAACACCCAAAATGAAGGAAAGAAAGGTTTATTTAGCTCACAGTTTGTGGAGGCTCAGTCTGTAATCAGCTCACTCTAAGGCGGGGTTGCATGGTGAGGAGCACCAGTTCAAGGCAGTAGAATACAGCAAAAACAACAAGAGCAAAGCGGGGAGACCAAGACTCTTTTCTACCCTTAAATTTTAAGAAAGCTACCCCTCAAGTGGGTGTAGCACTCACACCATCTCTGTGCTCTCCTCTTGCACAGGATTAGGATGTTTACAAAATGAGGACCCTGGTCCCCTGCTGAGTCTCTTAGTTAAACTTCTAAACTTCTCAAGCTGACATAATGTATCAACTATTACAGCCACAGAGCACCCCCTGCCAACATGCCTGTCCTGGTCAGATGGTGTTATCTAATACCTACCTGAGATGACAGTCAGCAATTCCTTCTGAGTTCCACATTTTAACTGAGGAAAAATTGAACTATCAGTCCCAACGAATGAGTTGCCATGATCTTTCCCAAAGACTGTCCCACCTAGAAGCATAAAATCAGTGAAGCACTTCCCAAAGACATTATATAGAGAGAAACAAAAAGTCCATCAATATGTCAAAAGCTACCACTGTTACCCAGAAGCCTGATAAAGCCCTTACCAATAGATGTTATGAGGGCTATGGACATTAAAAATACACTGGAACAGAGATCTTTGCCTTGAAAAGTCCCCTCTGTCAGAAAAAGGTTATGATTGTTACAGTGAGATTTAATGACAAAGGTACTCACAAGAAACTGAAAGTGTGGGAACTAACAAAACTTTATTGCCAGTGACTGACAGTCTGAATAAAAGCCAGGCAAGATGTTGGTAACGAGAGAACTTTGTACTAGGGTTTTATACATTTACAAGTAACCATGGTAACATTACCTCATTTTGGAATTTTACAAAAATACCACATCATGGTCACAAGGTTTACATTTCACAGGCGTTTGTTAGTATGGTTAAATTTTAGCTTACATACAATTTGTTTTAACTATTTGTTCCTCATTTTATAGCTCTGTTCTCTTTTTGTGGTTGATGGTTAGCTATAAGGGGGAGGGTGGAGGAATGAGTCTGTCTGTAGTTTAAGTGAACTTAAGTGACTTCTAAAATGGAGTAACAAAAAGAAAATGGAGTCTCTTTTGCCCTATCATCGTCACTGGGGCAACTGGGACTCTTGCCTCTCGTCCCTTCTGCCAGGCACAAATTTACAGCCTGGGAGGACATCTCACCAAACCTGAATTCCTGTCACCAAGCCGGTCAGCTTCCCTCTTGTTTAACCCTGCACTTTCCCCAAGAGGAAGATGACACCTGCATCAGCCTGAGACAGATAACCACAATCCTAAAATTCTGAAAACTCTCCTCCCAGAGGTATGGGCTAAAGACTTGCCTCCAGACCTGGCCATCAACTGTGCTCCCATATCCTATGTCCTGGGAAGCACAGACAGGCATCCAGCCACACATCAGGTTGGAATCCTGATAGACTGTTAATTACCTTGTAACAGTCCTCTCCTCCCAGTAAAAATGCCCAATGGGGGTTATTGGCCAGTGCAAGATCTTCGTGCAGTCAACAATGCAGCCATCACCTTGCACTCTGTCATTCCCAACCCATACACCCTTTTTGGACTGTTACATCCAGATGCCATCGGGTTTACATGTCTAGATTTAAAGGATATCTTCTGCTTTTGAGCTGCTCCCATAAACCCTTTCAACTGGGAAAATCCTGAGACAAGACACAGCTCATTTGGATCCAACTGCCACAAGAAATTAAGAAACTCCTATTATTTTCAGGGAGGCTCTAACAACAGATTTGGTTAAGCCACCAACCAAGACAGCCTATTTCTCTGTCCCTTCCAGCTCTGTCACAGTTCCCTGAGAAAACAGTAGTACCCATGCCATGAGAGACTCAACTAGAAATTCAACCACTAATCCAGAGGCTCCAGAACCACAAATTGTTTATAGACTGTCACACTGCTAAAGTATACTTGTCCAGCCTGTAAAGCTAGTTCAGGATCTCTGAGCTGAGAATACCACAATTACCCTCCATATACATTGCCTCAGTCTTCTGCCACCCACAGCCTGCTAGTTCACCTGCCTGGACCTAAAAAAATGCCTTCTTCTTCCTTCAGTTGGCTCCTATCAGCCAGTCTCTCTTTTCAAAGACTCCAGTTCTGGACTCAAAAGTCAACCAACCCGAACTCAACCTCTTAGAGGTTCAAAAATTTGTTTAACCTCTTTGGAGAAGCCCTTACAGCTGACCTCATTAGTTTCCTAGCACACTATATCAATGAATTTCTGATTAAAGACACCCCAGCTGCCTGCTGGAAAGACATGAAAACTCTGTTACAATATCTGGCAGAAACTGGCTACAAGGTATCTTGGATAAAACAAATCTGCAAACAACATGTGGCTATGTTTACTCAGACTTTCAGACCCCCAGCCACTGTCCTAATCAAAACGCTGACAAGCTGAAAACGAACCTGTGTCTTCTGGGGTTTGGGGCTGGACTGCAGTCTTCTGAGCCAGTTGAAAGCAGCTAATGGCCAAGGCAGGGCCCTGGAGCATTCCCTTTCTTCCCTCCCCTACCCTCCTAATCTCTCTTGGGCCCCTGGCTCCTTTCCAGCCTCACTGCAGCTGCTTTGCAGCTATTTTCAGCTTCCAAACAACCTCAAGCCACTGTTCCCTGGATGATGATCCGTGTATATATTGTATCTTCATCTAGCTCTATGGCAATTAAGAAGAAACAACAGGATGTACTTGGTTTCTTAGAAGCCAACAAAATAGCAATTGAAGAAAAAGATATTTCAGCCAATGAAGAGAATCAGAAGTGGATGAGAGAAAATGTATCTGAAAACAGGTGACCAGCCACAGAGTATCCCTCGCCAGGGTACCCTTCAGATTTTCAATGAAAGCCAGTACCATGGGGACTATGATGCCTTCTTTTTTTAAAATTTTATTTTAAAGACAAAGAAATGGAGACATACGAACCAGGAAAGCCATAAACAATACAGAAAATACAAAGTTATACAGAATATAGTAGGGAATTAGCACTTGATGTTGTATTACATAGTTATCTTCACATTAGTTAACACAAAAACATTAAAGGAAATACCAAATTATAGAGATGATAGTAGGGAATTTGCATTGGATGCTGTATAATATAAAGTTATCTTCACTTCTGTTAATACAAAAACGATTGAGGAAATACAGAATTATAGAGAACATAGAAGGGAATTAGCTCTGGATGCTGTCCTACATAATGTTACCTTCACTTTTGTTACTCAGTTACACAGATGATGGCCCATTTGATCATTCAATTTTTCTCCTCCCTCATCTCGGTTGCCCTACCACTCAATCATTCATCTTCCCTGTGATAATAACTGTACTCCTGGGTTTATCTATATCCTTGGACTCTCGCCTTGGGAAGAGATATAGCTGCCTCAGACTATACTATAACATACATGGGTGTATACAAACTGCCATGGTTGGAGGTGGGAAAGCACATATGCTCACAGCGGACCGCCCGGCTCTAACCTGTCATCGTGCTATGGGTGGGGGCGGGTCCAGTCCATGAGGTGCCCTGAGCGGGGGCCCTCAGCGCAGCAGCCACCGGGCCCACTGTGGAGCAGCAGCAGAGCAGCATCGGGGCCCAGTGCGGGGCAGCCATGGGGCCCACTGTGGCGCAGCTGCGGGGCCCACTACGGCACAGCCGTGGGGCCCACTGCGGAGCAGCCACGGGGCCCTCAGTGGAGCAGCTGCAGGGCACGGGGGCGCCCTCTGTGACCCTTTTGGCTCTGTCCCATTGCCTTGATGCCAAAGGCCCTTTCTTCTCCTCCCACCTCCTCCTAATCTCCAGCATTACCGTTCCCCACCCCTTGCAGCTGGGCAATGGGTCTCCGAAGCTGAAGCTGCAAATGCCGAAACGAGGGCGTGGGCCAAGGGTGTGCTTGGAGCGGGGACCTCCTCCCTCTCCGTCTTGTCTCCCTCCGACTGCACCATGGCAGATCTCCGATCCCCTCCTCCAGAGGAGGTTTTGCTTAGTCTTTCCGAGGGTTTCAGTTCCCATTTCAGATCCTTCTCGAGTTCAGGATACCCACCTCTTTCCTTTCTGTCCTTCACATGTTGCTATATTCCTATGTCTGAGTGGCATTCCTCCGGGAGGTTCTCTCTCTGATGCCTACCTGGTCGCCATGGGTTCATACAAGGTTCATATATGCAAGCAGTATGGAGACACTCTTATTGCTTGTATTAGTAGTTTGGGGTGAGTCCTGAAGCCCGCGGACTCGTCCCATCGCTGTCAGGAACAGGTGGTGATTGCGCAGGCCGCTGAGGCTCAAGGTGCTCACAGAGGGCGTTCAGGGTGGGAGCTGAAGCCCAGTAACTCAGTTCATGCTTCCTGCTTGATGTTGGAGTGAGAAGGGCATGGGGCCGTGTGAGCCACCTCCATCTGCAGCTCTCTCTTGCTGTTGTGCTCCAGTTCCCGGTTTGTTCCTTGGCTGGATCCCTGGGAGTTGCTGTGGCTCTGATGTGGGTGCGATGCACCCCACCGCTCCCCACTGGCAGCCGCCCACAGAGTGGAGAGGCAGGAGGCCACAACCTCGAGGCAGGCATAGAGCTGGGAGTGGTAGGATGTGTACTGGCTGCTCTGGCTCCACCTTGCCTCCAGGTGCTGATTAGGAAGGTTGCTGCAGGGTGGGGACTCTGCTTCAGTGGCTGCTGCAACCTCTCATCCTCACACTGGATTTGACAACAGTTCCCAACCACCATTGCCTCTTTTCCTGGCTGCGCCCTCTCCTCTGCAGACCTGGACCAGCTCTTGGAACTCCGCTCTCCCCTGGCCGAGTCGGGAGGCTTCCATGAGCGTGGGTCTCCGAAGCTGAAGCTGCGATTGCTGGAACGAGGGCTTGGGCCAAGAGTGTGTTTGAGGCAGTGGCTTCCTCTTTCTCCATCTCTTCTCCT
>PVLD010017606.1:19635-41489 GCA_004027595.1 Dinomys branickii
GGCCCTCCGATCCTTTCCTCCAGGAGAGGTTTTGCTTGGTCTTTCCTAGGGCTTCAGTTCCCATTTCAGATCCTTCTTGGGTTCAGGGTACACACCTCTCTCCTTTCTGTCTTCATATTGCTATATTCCATTGTCTGGGTGGTAATCCTCTGGGAGGTTCTCTCTCTGCTGCCTACCCGGTCGCCATCTTCCCAGAAGTATTGTGATGCCTTCTTTAAAGCCCAAGAAAATAATACAATATAAGGGGCTTCAGATATAGCTCAGTGGCACAAGCACCTGCGTGGGAAGTGTGAGGTTGTGAGTTTGATTCCTGGTACCAAAACAGAAAAAAGGAAAAAAATAATGCAGTGTATGCCTTTTTAGGCTTGAGGGCACTACCTGGTTTAAAGGAAGCAGAAGCCCAGGCAAAGCAGCAAGCATGAACCTTAAGCATTCTGCCTTAAGTATCTTGACAAATGAGTCCCTATTGCTTCTACAAAATAAGTTTTTCAAATAGCAAAATTATCTTGGTTTCAAAAGAAATTGCTTAAAGTTAAAATAATTAGGTGGTATTTTCAGGTATAATAAAATGAATGCATAATTAAACTATGAACATTATGTTGAGGATAATAGGAGATTATGATAAAATTTTAAATAAATAGCATCAGGTAGTATTATGTGCCAATAATACTATTTTTTATACTTTAATGATTTCTACAAAGAGAACACCTCTTTTGATACTGTTGCAACTTAAATCTATCTGCAGCTCACCAGTGAGAAATTTAGCATCTGTCTCTTGTTCCCAAATTGCTTAATTAGTTTTAGTGAGTAAAAATGTGTACGTTTTTGAAGTGAGGTTGTGATAAAAAAGAGTACGGTTTTTGCAGATTGTGGTTCTAACGTGTTAAATATTGTAATTTTATGTGGTAATTATAACATTCCCATTCTTCTGTAGAAAAAACTTTTATGTATGGATCCACAATCTTTCAAGGATTCTTAGTGTAGACTTTCATGCCACATTACATGATTAGATCACATGACACAACCCCATAAAAACAGCAGGTGCATTCAGTTGACAAGTTCCTTATTTAACTGCTTTCTCATGATGAAGTCATGTTTCTGAGTTGCTTACATCAGTGAAATATGTATGTTTTGTCATGGAATTGGGATAGCAAGTAAGCTTAAAAGGGTGTTCTCTTAAATAGAGCTCAGGTTTTAATTATTAAAAAGTATATTTGCTAGGGATATAGCTCAGTGGCACAGTGTTTACCTGGCAAGTATCAGGTTGTGAGTTCAATTCCCAGTACCAAAAAATGGGTATATTGGCATTTATTGTCCAAGATTTGTTTTCCACAGGATTTTGCTAAAAGAAATTTTAGAGCATTTCCCCCTTTTAACACAGATTGTGACTATGAATGCCACTGTTTCTTAATACTGGACCTTTTAGTTTCAGGTTAGTCATAAATTGTTTGAATAAGCTAATACAAGCAGAGGTAATATTTTCTATGGCTCTATACCATAAAAAAGTACAAACATCAAGTAAAAGGGATATGTTAATCAGTGTTCCATTGTTACAAAATATCTGAGAAATAGTTTAAAAGAAGAAAAGATTCCATTTGGCTGATGGTTTTGGAGGCCATGTAGCTTGACCTCATCATTGTGAGCCTGTGTTGGGGACCACTACAAAGTGGCTCTGAGCAGGATTTCATATTAACCAACTGGCTTTCCATGTTTACTTGTTAGTTGTCTGAAGCTTAAGCACCTTATCTGATAAGATAAAGTGGCAGCTGGGGTTGGCTCCAACCCCAATTAACTACAAAGAGAGAGCAGCTGCAGGCCCCATGCTCCTATAATAAGTACCAACCTAAAATAAGGTAGTTCTCCTGATTGACATAATTTACTACTTGGGAAAATTCTCCCAAGGTCCTGCAAGATTCCTGCATTTTCTTGAATATCCTCCTTTGTTTGAAAACCAAATAAATATGGGCTGCCCAGAGAAGTCTTTGGCCAACTCAGAGAATATTGAAGCTATAAGAGAGCTCCTCCCTCCTGGAGCCCTGAAATCATTTCCATTGTCTCTTTATTTAAGCCTTTGCCGTCCACTTGCTTGGGAGATTGTGGGCCTGATCAGCCTGCAATAACTTAGGGTTATTTAACCCGTTTTTTAATACACCTGTAGCAAACAAGAATATTAACATGGTGGAGAGAGCACAGTAGAGCAAAGCTGCTCACCTCATGGTGGCAGGGAAACAAAGACAGAAAGCTCCCTTTTGCAGCAAAGCTCCTCCCTGCAAATACATTCCAATATGCATCATCAATAGATTAATATAGGTTTATCTGTTGATGAGGTTAGAGCCTCTGTTATCCAATCATTTTGAAAAGGCTTCACCTCCACTTACTGCTGTCATAGGGACCAAACCTTCAACACATGAGCTTTTGAGGGGCACTGCAGATACAAACCACGAAAGGGACATCTTTTAAAATAGTATTAAAGACTTCTAGACAGGAAACATAATCTAAATCACTTAATTCAGAAAAAGTTTTTTACTTTAGTTCTATACTAGTTATTTCTAAAAACCACACCTCTTTCTTTAGTTTATCCTATTTCTTGTTTGCTAATCTGTACTCTAAAAATCAACATATAATACAAACACAGCTTTGTTTATTGATAATCAAATGATGTGATGCTTTAAAATAAACTTAATACTTTCAGAAAAAAAGGATGACAAGCTCTCCTTAGGCTGAGACCTAAATATCCAGGTGCCGCATACTATACTGGACTTACTCTTATGCACATGACTCTTGTAGCAAAACCCTGCCACACACCTGCCCACAGAGCTGGGCCCAAAAGACCATGACTCCCTGGCATTGACTGATAAACTATTCTCAAGCTGACCAGAATTAAAAGTGAATCACCTGAAAGGTTCTGAGTACACCCTGTTTATGGATGGAAGTAGCTTTGTTAGGAATGGAGTTTGACAGGGTAGATATGCCGTGGTCACCTTGGACAAAGTGATTTTGACCAAGACTCCCCCACGAAGATGATCTACACAGCAAACTGCTACTGCTTCCTGCTGCTGTCTGCCAATGATGTGAAACCTGCACTCAAAACAATCCAGTTTACCGGTGCTTATATGGCCCAAGACATTCCCTACCTGCACTAGAAAGACAACAAAAGTTTGTAGAGTTCTTCTGTAAAAAATCATTCCTAGATATGGCCTACCGTTGTTTATTGGCAGCAATAATGGGCCTGTATTTGTAGCAGAAGTAACTAAAAAACTGGCAGAACTATTAAAGATTAAATAAAAACTACATATTAGCATACAGGCCACATAACTCCAAAAATATTAAAAAACATAGCCCCAAAGAAACAGCTTACAATTAGCTCCATAAAAGTTTAGCTAAAAGACCAACTATCCCTGTAAACACTCCTACGTACACATATAACTCAGATGCATATTGATTACCGCTAGAGCTCTTAAAGTTTCAGAAATCCAGTCTTAGATCCACCATTCCAGAGCCATGCTCAATTTCTGGATAGTATACCTGGACCAGACAGCTCCTCTGAAGCTCACTCTAAAGAGACAACACACTCCAGAAGCTGGTTAGTCCATGCATGGCTGAAGCCTGAGGGTATCATTTACAGGACTGCTCCACACTCTCTGCCTCTTGACTTTTGTGCCTTTTTCGCTGCTTACCCGAATGCTTGTACCGTGCTCACCTGCTATCTCTGGTTTTTGCCTTAGCTCTATGGACAATTAGTCAAACACTTGACCAAGATTTGAGGAATGTCCAAGGCACACTGGATAATCAGATTAACTTCTTCAATACCTTTCCAGAGTAGTGTGTACACTATATCAACAGAGCCAAAGAAAAAAATCACACGATCATCTCAATAGATACAGAAAAAGCTTTTGATAAAGTTCAACATTCATTCGTGATACAAATCCTACAGAAAATAAGAATAGATGGTCTTTACCTCACCTGATAAAAGCCATCTGTGACACACCAATAGCCAACATTGTATTAAATGGACAAGAACTGAAAGCTTTCAATCTAAAATCAGGAGCAAGATAAGGATGTCCACTTTCACCACTCCTTTTCAATATAGTTCTGGACACGTTAGCCAGAACAATTGGACAAGAGAGAAATAAGAGGAATGAGGATAGGAAAGGAAGAAGTGAAATTATTATTTGCAGATGACATGATACTTTATATAGAAGACCCCAAAAACTCTACCAAAAGACTTCTAGATTTAATAATCAAATTCAGTAGCTTGGGTGGAAACAAAGTGACACTCAATCAATAGCACTCCTGTACACAAACAAAAAATAATCAGAAAGAAATTAGGGAAATCATACCCTTCATAGTAGCATCCAAAAAATGAAACAATTAAGAATCATTCCAACAAAGAAAGTAAAAGATCTATACAGTGAAAATTATAGTACTCTGAAAAAAAGATCAAAGAGGATTTCAGAAAATGGAATGATATTCCTTGTTCATGGATAGCAAGAACTAACATGGTGAAAATGGCCATACTCCCAAAACTGTTATACAGATTTAATACAATCCTAAACCAAATACCATTAGTATTCCCCACAGATCTAGAGAAAACATTCCTAAAATTCATCTGCAACCAGAAGAGATCTAAAATATCAAAGGCAATCCTGGGACAACAAAGGCAACACGGGAGGTATCACAATCCTTGACTTGAAGGTATATTACAAAGCTACTGTCAGCATGTTACTGGCAAAAAACAAAAAACACGGTACTGCCCAAAATCCCCAAAAACAAACAAAGAAAGCTGATGATCAATGGAACAGGTTAAGAGATGCAGACACAACTACAAACTCACTCAGCCACCTTATCTTTAATGAAGGGGCAAAACATGTTCACTGGAAGAAAGGTATCCTCCTTAATAAATGGTCCTGGAAGAACTGGCTTTCCACATGCAGAGAACTAAAACTAGACTCATGTCTATCGCCATGCACTAAACTAAAGTCAAAATGGACCAAAGATCTAAATATTAAAACAGAAACACTAAATCTACTGGAAAGGAAAATATGTAACATTTGAAGACATATGTGTAGGCAGCTACTTCATGAACAAAATCCATACTGCACGGGAAATACAACAAAGGTCAACAAACGGTATCTCATCTTATTACAAAGCTTTTTCAGAACAAAAGAAATCACCAACAAAGTGAAAAGGCAAACCATAGAGTGAGAAAAAATTATAGTCAGTTGTCCCTCAGACAAAGGACATCTATCTAGAACATAAAAGAATTTAAAAATATCAGGCCCCCCAAATTCAAAGACACGATCCAAAAATAGGCATCCCAGATGAGTACATAGTTCTCAGATGAAGAAATACAAATGGCAAATATATGAAAAAATGTTCAATATCATTGGTCATTTAAGAAATGCAAATTAAAACAACACTGAGATTCCATCTCACCCCAGGTAGAATGTCTATCATTAAAAAAAACCCCAATAACAAATTCTGGCAGGGCTGACTAATTGGTATGGTTAATGTTTTGAGTAGTATGTTGAACAGGAGTTGTGATAGTGGGCGTCTTTGCCTTGTTCCTGATTTTAGAGAGAAAGTTTTCAGGTTTCCGCACTTAACATGCTGTTGGTAGTAGGCTTGCCATAAATGGATTTTTATCAGATTGAGATACTGTCCTATATATTTTAATTCATTTTTTAAATCAGGAAAGGATGTTGGATTTTGTCAAGGGTTTTTTTTTCTGCGTCTTTGAGATGATCGGGTCCGGGGATGTAGCTCAGCAGCACAAGCACCTGCCTGTCAAGTGCAAGGTCCTGAGTTTGATTCCCAGTACCAAAAAACAAACAAACAGACAAATAAACAAAAAACAAAAAAACAAACAAAAAACAAATAAACCAAATACTGAGATGATTGTGTGACTCTTGTTCTTGCATATATTTCTGTGATGTGTTACATTTATTGATTCTGTATGTTGAATCTTCCTTGCATACATGGAATATGATATATAATCACTTTGATCATTCTTTTCACTTTATTTGCCAGTGTCTTGTAGAGGGTTTTACATCTATATTAATGAAAGACATGGCCTATAGTTCTCTTTTTGGGTTGGATTGCTGTTTGGTTTTGGAATCAAGGTAATGGTAGCTTCCAGAAATGAACTTAGGAATCCTCCACTTTCAATTTCATTAAAAAACTTCTCAGTATTCATGTTAGAACTTCTCTGAAGTTTTTATAGATTTCAGCAATAAATCCAACCAGACCTGGGCTTTTCTTAGTTGGTAGATTTTTTTTATTACTACTTCAATTTCATCGCCTATTATTTGATTATTCAGGGTTTTAAGATCTTGTTGGTTCAATACTGGTAATTCATGTATATTGTTATGGTTTGTACCTAGATGTCCCTCCATGTCACATGCAGTCATAGGTGGGAATTTTTGAAGGTAGCTAGATATAAGGTGTGTGATGCTGGGATTAAGGATAAGATACTGGACTTAAGGGTGTGTGATTATTAAATTTATACGTTTGGCAAAGTTCTGGGTGTAGATAATAGGAAAGCCCTTCCTGAGTGTGGATAGCACCACCCAAAATGTGGCTATCTTGGAAGGGATAAAAGGGAGAGGTAGGCTGCTGATTTCTTGCCATCTGCCTGCCATGCCATGAACTGCTTCTCTGCTATGCCCTTCTGCCACGCTTTCCTGCCTTGGAGTGAGCTGACTATGGCTTAGATCTTCTACAAACTGTGAGCTGAAAGAAACTTGTCCCCTTTTAAATTTGAGTGTCTGGTATTTGTCTCAGCAATGACAAAAGTAACCAAGACATGTATCTAGGAGTCTATCTCTTCGGAATTCTCCAATTTACTGGTGTACAAGTTTGTAAAACAGTTAATATTTTTTATTTTTTCAGTTGTGATTTTACCTTTTTAATTTCTAATTGCGTTGACTTTGGTCTTTTATATCCTTTTTCATGTTAGATTGGCTAAAGGTTTGTCTATTTTGTTTATTCTTTTAAAGAACCAATTCTTCAGTTCATTGGTTCTTTGAGGTTTTTTGGTCTCAATTTCATTGATATCTGCTCTGATCTTTATAATTTCCTTCCTTGCACTAGCTTTGGGTTTTGATTGTTTCTGTTTTCCTAGGCCCTTGAAGTGTATCTTTAAGTTATTTATTTGGGCTTGCTCTGTTTTTGTGATGTGGGCAAAAACTTCCCTCTTAGGACTGTTTTCATTGTGTCCCATAAATTCTGACATCACGCTGCCATTATTTTTTAGTTCTAGAAATCATTCTATTTCTTCCTTGAGTTCTTCTATAATCCATTGTTTTTTTGAGAGTGTACTGTTTAGTTTTCATGCATTTGCATAATTTCTGTGTTTTATTTCTAGTTTCATTGTGGTATGATCTGATAAAATGCGCTGCATAATTTCAATTCTTTTATATTCACTTAAGCTTGCTTTATTGACTAATCTGTGGTCTATTTTAGAGAAAATTCCATGTGTTTTCTGATGTTGTTGGATGGAAAACTGTAGGTATCTATTAAGTCCATTTCTTTGAAGGCTTTATTCAAATTTGGTATTTCATTTTTTTTGTCTAGTTAATATCTATTTGTGATAGTGGGATATTGAGGTCCCTCATTGTTATTATGTTTACCTGATTTTTTATGTCTAGTAATACTTGTTTTATGATGTTGGATGTGCCATTGTTTGGTGTACATCTATTAAGAATTGTCAAGTCTTTCTGTTGTTTGTTCCCTTAACCAATATGTGCTGATCTTCTCTGCCTCTTCTGATAAGTTTTGGCTTTATGTCCCCTTTATCTGAGTACAGGAGAGCCTCACTCGGATTTCATGGCGTTTGCAGGGGCTCTTGTTAAACAGCATTTTTTTTTTTTTTTTTTTTTTTTTGGAGGTACTGGGGATCGAACTCAGGACCCTGCACTTGCTAGGTAGGTGCTTATTCCACTGAGCTATATCCCCAGCCCCTGCAGGGGCTCTTGTCTTTTAGCCTTTGATAGTTAATCTATGAGCTTATTTTTGTGTTACACATATTCCTTGTTTATAATATTCCATTGGATTATATTTATTGATCCATTCTTTCAGTCTGTTTTTTGATTTGGGAATTGAGGCCTTTCAAATTAAGAGATATTAGTGATAGATATTGACTTATTCCTGTGTTACGGTTGATACATTGTGTCAACTTGGGGAGTCTGGAGGTTTAACTGAGTAACTCAGCAGTTGTAGATCTTGGGGTGAAAAGGACATGCCCTTACCCTTCTGGGATGTTGTTTATTGTGTTAATTTGGGAAGTTTAGAAGGTTAACTATGTGATTCAGCAGGAAGCCAGGGTGCTTACTTTGTACACATCCTGAGCCTGCCGAAGAGGAGCGCATGGAGACTGTGTCAGAGCTACACGCCCCCTCGGTGGGGGCAGGCTGTTTACAAGGTAAAGGAGAGAAAGAGGCTGCTTGCCTGCAATTCCAAACATTTGCTGGTTGTTTGCTGCCATGAACGTTTGCCCTCTACCGTGTGCTACTCTGCCTCAGAACCAGCCAAATATAGACTGAAACCTCCACAAACTGTAAGCTAAATAAACCTTTCCTTCCTTCATTTTGGGTATTGGGTATTTTGTCTCAGCAAGGAGAGAAAAGTAACCAAGACATCTTGTCATTGTCTTATTTTGCTCTTGCTGATTCTCTAGTTGACTTGCTACTCCACCTAGTGTGTTCAGTTAGACCTTCTGTTATTGTTAGCTTCATTTTCTCTTTCTAGGATATCCTGGAGAAATTTTTTGAATGCTGGTTTAGTGGTCATGAATTTCTTTAGGTGCTCTTTGTTATGAAAATATCTTATTACTCCATGAAATTTGGAAGGTAATTTATCAGAATATAATAATGTGGTTTGCAAATTTTCATTTTGGGCTCAAAACACTGAACTGCAAGCTTTTATGAACTTTTAAGTTTGTATTGGAAAATCTGCTGTAATTTTAATGGATTTACCTTCATAAGTGATTTATTGGTTTTAACTAACTGCTTTTAAAATTCTCATTTTGTGTTGGCCTTCTGGAATTTTGGCTATGATGTTCTGTGAGGAGGATCCTTTCTGATTGGGATTCCATATGTCTCACTTATCTCTATATTAAATCCTTTACTTTTTTGGAAATTTTTTTTGCTATTATTTCAATGAGGTTTTTTATGCCACTTGTACTATCTTCTGATTTTTCACTAATTCTAATTAACTGTAGACTAGTGTGTTTTTCATAATCTAGAAAATGTTTGGTCTGTTTTTCACATTCTCTTTTTGTTGTTGTTGTCTTTTTGAGACAAGGTCTCACTATGCAGTTTAGACTGGCATTGCACTCACTTTGTAGCCCAGGCTGGCATCAAACTCACAGCGATCCTCCTGCCTCGGCACTACAGGCATGCACTACTATACCCAGCCCTGTCATTGTTTTTAAGGCATCTGTCATTAACTTGTCACCAATAAGAGCCTTATCTTCTAATTCTGACATTCTGTCTTCGCATTGGTGACTTTTTGCTGCTTATACTTTTGATTGAAGTTTTAATCTCTTGAATTTCTATTTGGAGCCTTTAAATCGACTTTCTTTTCTGTGTTGGTCTTTCATGTTTTGCATAATTTTGTTTAACTTTGTTAGCTCTTTATTAGTCTCTTCTCTAGCCTCACTGATTGTTTTTGTTATTTGGCTCAATACCCACTTATGTTTACCTTCTGAGAGCTTGTGGGATGCCTTATTGCTCTGTTTTGTTATCTTCTTGATATCATTTTGAATAATTCATGTGTGTGGCTTTTGGTTTCCTCCCCTTCACTACCCCATGGATTGGCTTTAGTGGAGTGGGGAATTTTTGGAAGAGTTTTTGGGGTTTTTTGGGCTTGTTTTCTCATGTTTTTATTTGTCTGTTTTTGTGTTGCTGCTTATGGGTTGACTATAATGGAAAACTTTGTTTCTAGTATGGAGGCCTCTTTTGCTGATGTCTACTTTCTAATCATGTGCTCTGGGCATGATTATTTGCTTTTGTCTCTGTCCAAGGATCCAACCACTTCCATTCACTTGGGGTGGGGCGTTGTAAATGTATTTGATCCAGTACACAATTTTCCAGGAATGGATCACATCCATGGTAATGTTAATGACACCAAGGCAATCCTGACATTGGCATCCCATGAAAACCAATTAACAACAACAGCTATGTCACCATGGCAATTGCAGTACAATCAGCATTAATTATAGCATCAAATATAAATTAATTATTGACAAACTCTAAGGGGCAATAATATAACATCCTTAACCACAGAAAAGAGATCTTTAATTATAGCATGAACACTAAGACAAACCAAATATTGATCTATAGTAAATACCTATTAAATGGTACAAGTTGACCTCTACTAACAATAGAAGAGTATTCAACAGCAATAGCATAAACTATCTATCTAGAGAGTTATACAGCTTAGTATTTATACTAGTAAATGTAGAAGTGCTGGGGAAATGGAAAATGAATAAAGCAAAGTTTGAGAACTTAATCAAGGGCTATAAGAAGGAGGAGAAAAAAGTAAGACTGGGGTCCTTTTGAGGAGTAAAAAGTAATTAATTTTGCTTTAGAACAGTAGCAGAAAAAGAAGCAAAACGATAAATAGCAAAAATACACAGCATAAAAGGAAGATAAGATGGAAGAGAAAAAGGTGAATGATGAAAAAAGAAAAGAAAGTAAACAAGAAAAAAGGGATAGATATCTCTAAGCTATCAAAAAACCTGATGAAGGAAACATAAAATGATAAAAAATGCAAACATAAGAAAACTATAAAAATCAACAAAAAGATTAAGTCAAATAAAAAAATTCCTGTGGTTTTGGATGAGTGTTTTCTTTCCAAGATCTGTAGTATTGGGATCCCTCCAGTCATGATTTTCTCCACCTAGCTTTAGGGGCCATAGGTTTTTGAGGTGCCCTCACCATACCAGAGGCCTCTCTAACTGTCTCTATCTCTCTATCCCTTCAGACTGTGGTTACCATCCAAGTTAAGGTGTGTCCTTGCTTCTATTGGTAGATGGGAAATTCATTCAGCCCTCTAGTGTCTAGTGGATTTAGGCCATAGAGTGGGTGTTCAAGTGGACTGTTGGACTTGATGTCAACATTCATGGGGTCTGGTTGCTCCCTTCTCTCCCTGGATGTTGTCTTTGTCCAGGAACAGGTTGGTGGGTTAAGTCTTTACTTCTGCTGCCTTGTGCCAAGAGAATGCAAGAGCAGGCTTAGAGTAGTGGATGATTGCATCTTGCAGTGGGTATGTTTCCATGTCCACCAACAGGAGTAAAGTCCAAACAAATGGAAAAGTGAGTTTACTCGCAATTCAGAAAAATTGACTCCCTGCCCTCACCTTGCTAGAGCCCAACTGAACCTCGGACAGCTTCAGGAATGTAGATGAGCCACCCCTGCTCCTGCCCCACAAGTGTGGGAGCCAGGTGGAGATCTGGACAGCTTTGAGGCCCTTAGGGGCCACTCTCTACCCTCACCCCCCACCCAGGAGCCAAATTCAGGCAGCTTCAGTGGCCTCAGAGACAGCGTCCTCCACCTTTCCCCACCACCATGGAAAACAGGCTGGGTCCTAGGCAGCATCTGAAGCCTTGGTGACCACCACCAGCTCTCCCCACCCCTGCAGAAGCTGGGTTGAACTAAGAACAGCTTCAGGAATACCTGTGAGCCACCCCCGACCCTCCCTCACCAGTGTGCAAGCTAGGTCGAGCCCTGGACAGCTTCAAGGGCTTGGGTGGCCACTCCCCACCCTCTGTACTCCCTAAACTTCCGACAGCTTCAGCAGTCTTTGTGACTGTGTGCCCACCCCTCCCCCACTGGCGTGGGAGCCTGGTTGGGTCCCAGGCAGTATCTAGAGCCACAGTGACCATGGCCTACCCACTTTTGCACCCTTATGGAAGCAGGGCTAAAACCCAGACAGCTTTGGGAATCCCGTGTGGGAGCCAAGCTGAGCCCCAGAGATCAGCAGGAGCATTGGAAATTGTTGTACACACCATCGCAGGAGGCATGATGAGTACTGGAGACCTTCAGGTCCTTGCCCTGCCACTCCGACATCATCCTGGGAGCAAGGTTGAGCTCCAGAAAACCTCTGGATCTTTGAAAATGTCAAAATGAAAGAGCAAAATACAATATCAGACCTCCACCCCACCCAGAACAAGTCCAGGAGACATTGACACAGAGGAGCTTGGAAATCATATATCTGAAATTTCTGAAATGACAGCAACTGAAGTAAAAAACCAACTCCATCAGCCCATAGAAGGCATCGGATCAGAAATAATCTCTCAGGTAAAAAATGAAGTGACAACAATAATGAAAGAATTGCTCAGCACCTCTAAAGAAGACACAGAAAAGAAAATAGAAGAATATAGAAAACTGATAGAAACCTTGAATGAACAATATAGGAAAGAACCAGAATGCATGAAACAGATTCAGATATCCAAGAAATTAAAACTTCCAGTGAAGCTGGCAAAACCGCTTGAACAAAGCTGAAGACAGACTTTCAGACCTTGAAGACAGCATTATCACTAATGACCAAGAAAGGATCTCTTAAAAACAACAAAAAACCCCAGAAATAACAATTCAACAGCTGCAAGATGAGGCAAAGAAAAACAATGTAAGATTAATAGGTGTCAATGAAACAGCAGGCATCAACACAAATGACATAAGGAGACTATTTGCAGAAGTAATAGCAGAAAATTTCCCAAGCATGGGTAAAGAATCAGATATAAAAATAAGTGAGGCATATAGAGCTCGAAATAGCCATAACCAAAATAAATCTACACCCAGACATATAGTGATCAAGATCTCAGAAATTCAGTAAAAGAATAGAATATTAAGAGCTGTTAGAGAAAAGAAACATCACCTATAAAAGAAGGCAGAATCATGGCACATTTCCTAACATAAAACATCAAGTCAAGGTACTGAAAGAAAATAACTTGCAACCCAGATTGACATACTCTGCAAACTTATCCTTCAAAATTAGTGGAGAAGTAAAGTATTTCCATGATAAAGAACAACTGAAGAAATTCATGAGCAACAAACCAATCCTACAAACAGTACTAAAAGATATTCTAGAAAGTGACAGAAAGACCACAACTTCAAGAACAACAATAGAAAGGAACTATCAAACAGAGCAGGCAGTTAAACAAAGGGAAAAATGAGGAATGAACAGCAGAAAAATAACATGACAAAGATAAGCCAATACATATCAGTTATAGCCATCAATATAAATGATCTCAATTCACCAATGAAAAGAAGCAGACTGGCAGAGTGGATCAGGAAACAAAAGCCAACAATATGCTGTATACAAGAAACACATTTAATTTAACAGGAAATTCACAGACTGAAACTCAAAGGTTGGAAAACCATATTCCATGCAACAGGAACCCAGAAAAGAAGTGAGTGTAGTTATTCTGTTGGCAGACAATGGGAACTTCAAACCAGGAACAATCTAAAGAGATAAAGAACGTCACTACATACTTGTGAGGGGAAAACTTTAAGAGGAAGAGATAATCATAAACATCTATGTAACAAATACAGGAACACCCAACTGTATAAGACAAATTTTAACAGACATGAAAAATGAAATCAGCAGCAACACAATCATAACAGGGGACTTTAACACACCATTGTCACAAAGAGATGTATCAACTAGACAAAAAATCAGCAAAGAAACAATAGAACTTAATCAAACTTGTGAACATTTGGACTTAGTAGAACTTTACAGAATGTTCCACCCAACTTCATCAGAATACACATTCTCAGCAGCACATGGGACGTTCTCTAAAATAGACTATATACTAGCACACAGAACATGTTTAAGTAAATGCAAAGGAATTGAAATTATCCCATGCATACTATTGGGCCATAGTGCAATGAACTGGAAATTAATGACAAAAGAAATCACAAAAACTCCATAAACACATGGAAATAATACCCTCCTGAACAACAAATGAGTGACAGATGAAATCAAAGAACTAAACAATATTTATAGTCAAATGAAAATATAGGTACAATTCACAGGAACCTGTGGCTTACAATGAAAGCAGTCCTCAAAGGGAAATTTATAGCAGTGAATTCCCACCTCAAAAAAACAGAATGAGCAAAAATAAACAATCTTACGCTGCACCTCAAACTTCTAGAAAAAGAAGACCAAGTCAAGTCCAAAGCTCAAAGAAGGCAGGAAATTATAAAGCTCAGGGCAGAGATTAATGCAATGGAGACTTAAAAAAAGCAAAGAATTAATGAATCAAAGCGTTGGTTCTTTGAAAGAATAAAAAAAAAATAGATAAACCTCTAGCCAACCTTATAAAAAAAAAGGAAAGAAAAGACTGAAACACTAAGGAATGAAAGGGATGAAATCACTACAGACCATGTAGAAATTCAGAAGATCATCAGTACCTATTTCAAAAATCTTTACTCCTATAGGATGGAAACCACAGAGAAAATGGACAGATTTCTAGATACATATGACTTACCAAAGTTGATGGAAGAAGATATAAAAATCCTGAATAACTCAGTAATGGCACAAGTGAAATTGAAAACGTATTTAAAAAAATCTTGCCAATGAAGAAAAGCCTAGGTCGTGATGGATTCAGAGTTGCATTCTACAAGAAATTTAGAGCAGTCGTAACACCAATTATTCTCAAAATCTTTAATGAAAATAAAAGAGAAGGAATTCTCCCCAACTCATTCCTACAGGCAAGTATTACCCTGATACCAGAACCAGAGAAAGGCCCAACCAAAAACAGATAACTACAGGTCAATCTCCCTAATGAATATAGATGCAAAAATCATCAATTAAATACTAGCAAACAGAGTACAACAAATCATCAAGAAGATTATACACCATCACCAAATGGGATTCATCCCAGGAATGCAAGGATGGTTCAGTATACACAAATCAATGGATGTAATACACCACGTCAATAGAACCAAACACAAAATCCTATGATCATCTCAATTGATGCAGAAAAAGCTTTTGGTAAAGTCCAACACTCACTCATGATAAAAACCCTACAGAAAATAGGAATAGATGGTCTTTATCTCAATCTGATCAAAGCCATCTATGACACACCAACACCAAAATCATACTAAATGGTAAAAAATTGAAAGCTTTCACTTTAAAATCAGGAACAAAACATGGATGTCCATTGCCACCACTCCTATTCAGTGTAGTTCTGGAAATATTAGCCAGAGCAACTAGACAAGAGAGAGAAATAAGAAGAATGAGGATAGGAAAAGAAGAAGTGAAATTATCATTATTCACATATGACATGGTACTCTACATAGAAGACCCCCAAAACTCCACGAAAAGGCTTATAGATTTAATAACTAAATTCAGTACCATAGGTAGATACAAAGTCAACACTCAAAAATTAATAGCATACTTATAAACAACAAACAGACTGAGAAGGAAATTAGGGAAACCATACCTTTCATAATAGCATCTAAAACAATGAAATACTTAGGAATCAACCTAACAAAGAAAGTAAAAGATCTATACAGTGAAAATTATAGTATTCTGAAAAAAGAGATAGAAGAGGATTTCAGAAAATGGAAAGATATTCCTTGCTCATGGATAAGAAGAACCAACATTGTCAAAATGGCCATCCTCCTGAAATTGTTGTACTGATTCAAAGCAATCCTAATTAAAATACCATTAGTATACCTCACATATCTACAGAAAACATTCCTAGAATTCTTCTGGCACTAGAAGAGGCCTAGAATAACAAAAGCAATCCTGAGCAACAAAGGAAAGGCAGGGGGCATCGCAATCCCTGACTTGAAATTATACTACAAAGCTATTGTGATAAAATCAGCATGGTATTGGCAAAACAAACAGATCTGAAGATCAATGGAACAGATTAAAAGATACAGACACAACTACAAACACATTTAGCCACGTTATCTTTGACAAAGGGACCAAACATATTCACTGGAAGAAAGACAGCCTCCTTAATAAATGGTGCTGGAAAAACTGGCTTTCCACATGCAGAAGACTAAAACTAGACCCATGTCTATCACCATGTAGTAAATTAAAGTCAAAATGGACTAAAGATCTAAATATCAAAACAGAAACACTAAACCTACTGGAAGAGAAAGTAGGTAAAAATCTTCAAAATATAGGGAGAGCAGATGAAGACATAGGGAGACCTCTCATATGTAGAGAGCTCATGAAGAAAAACCAAACTGCATGGGAACTACTTCAAAGAATCAATAACTGGGATCTCATCTTATTGAAAAGTATTTGCACATCAAGAGAAATCACGAATAGAGTAAAAGGAAAACCCATGAATTGGGAAAAAATTTTAGCCAACTCCCCCTTCAGACAAAGGACTACTATCTAGAACATACAAAGAATTTTTAAAAATCAGGCCCTCAAAAGTCAAAGACTCTATCAAGAAATGGGCATCTGAGATGAACACACACTTCTCAGATGAAGAAATATGAATGGAAAATAAATACATGAAAAAATGTTCATCATTATTCATTCAAGAAATGCAAATTAAAACAATGCTGAGATTCCATTCTCACCCCAGAAAGAATGGTTGTCATTAAGAAATCAACCAATAACAAATGCTGGCAAGGCTGTGGGGAAAAAGGAACCCTTCTTCACTGCTGGTGAGAGTGTAGATTGGTGAAACCACTGTGGAAATCAGAGTGGTGATGCCTCACCAATCTAGGATTAGAAGTCCCACTTAACCTGGCTATTCCCCTTCTGGGTATTTTCCTAGAAGAATTGAAAACATCATACCATAGCGATATATGTGCACTCATATTTATAGCAGCACAATTTGTCATGGCTAAATCTTGGAAACAACCCCAATGCCCATCAACTGAGGAATGGATAAAAAAGATGTATTTTTATACAATGGAATATTACTCAGCTCTAAAAAAGATAAACTCGAGGCTTTTATAGGTAAATGGATGCAACTAGAGACCATACTCATAGGTGAAATAAATTGAACCCACATGTGTAAAAATTATAATGAAATCATAATCAAAATCTCCCTAGTGTAAGAAATGGAAAGAGCAAATAAAATCCAAAATGTACAATAGATAATATGAAAGGGAAAGAAATTGTTCCAAAGAAAGAACAAGTGGGATGAGAGAAAGAAAAAAAAGAAAAAAGAAGGATGTGTGTATATATATATATATATATATGTATATATACACACATATATGGATAGCTGGGATAACTCTACTGCTGATGTCTGGTGGTTTATTGAAAGGAACAGTTAATGCTTAAATTTTTTGTATTTTGATCAGATATGCATGCTTATGTCTGGTAATCCGAGCAACTAATTTGAAGATAACAATATGCAATATAACAACCATTGGTGAATTCCTACCATCTTGTCTAGTGAAACTCTGTATTGTCTCTAATGCTTTTTTAATTATTCTTTTTTATTCTCTTTAATAGAACAATTTTCCATTCTTATATCTGGTAATCTGAGCAACTTTGTTGAAGATAACAATATGTAATAAATCAGCTACTGTTAGCGCTTGCCTAGCAAGCGCAGGGTCCTGAGTTCAATCCCCAGTACCACAAAAAAAAATAAATAAATAAAATAAATCAACTACTGTTAATTCCTGGCATTTTATTGTGAAACCCTGTATCATTTTTAATGTTCTCGCTTTGTTTTGTTTGTCTGTGATGTTGGTAGTTTGCTATTGTTCTTTTTTTACTATTCTCTTTAAAATAAAAAAAAAATTCAGAAAAATTGGGATGACAGCTAATCCCTCCTCTGTGCCTTGAAGGTCCAGTATGTAGGAGGGCGAGACAGAAGCCAGGAACTTTGGGTAAAAGTACAATTCAGCTAGGTTTTGTGTAGCACCTAGAGAGCGTAGAAAAAGCTGGAAATCTGAAATCTGGTTCCTTGAAACTTGCTTAGTACCAGGACTGCGTGTGTGTGTGTGTGTGTGTGTGTGTGTGTGTGTGTAAGTTTCTGTCCTCAGTAGGATGAAGATAGAAAAAACTAATTTTGAAAGGTCCATTTTGCCCCGTTAGTCACAGCATGAGACACAGCTTAGACTGTGGTAGGCAGAAGGTGGCCAGCAGAGGTGGGCCAAGAGCTGGAGCAGATGGAGGGACTCAGGGCCCAGGGCAAGAAGGCAGCACTGCCTCTAAGCCAGACAAAGTTGGGCTGTAGCCAGGACAGTCATGGAGAACTTACATGTCTTCAAAGAGGGCAGCAAGGAAGGCATGGGACAATGGCTGGGCCTTTGCCCACCTAGACACATCCAGGTATAGACTCTCAAATGCACTGGCTGCTGGAACGGAGAGCATGGGTTTATGATGGGGCTGCCAGAGGGCTGTGTCCTCAGAGGTCAGGGTGGCAGAAAGCCACATGTGAGCATGTTGGTGGGTGAGCGGGCTAACCAGAGTCCTGAGCTCTGGGTCTATAATTACTGTTAAATGCCACATGATAGAGTTACAGCTGTGGCCCATCAGCCCCTCCTGGCTCCTTGAGGGCAGAGGCTGGCCTTGTCATCCTCCTTCCTCAGGACCCAGTACAGTCCTAGCCCCAAAAGAAGGTTAGGCCTGGCCCCTGAGGCTTCTTCTAGCTTTGGCCCTACTGCCTTTGCCAAGCCAGTCTATCTTAATCTGTCTATCCTTTCATGGTTCTGCAGAGGTCACTTCCTCTGAGAAGCCTTCCACAACTGCTCCCTCCACCCAGGCAAAACGTCCCTGTGTCATGTCTATTCCCCCTCTGTCAGTGTCTCACAACCCAGTCTCCTTTTTGGCCCTAGGTTTCTTCTTCCAGGTAGGTACCAGCCTGATGCTTCTTCAGAGCCTCAGCCCCAGAACTAAGGTTGCACTTAGTAACTGAGCAACAGGGGCAAACTTGAGGTTCCAAGCTTCTGACTCACCAGGCTTTCATTGATGGATCTGGATTCTGTATCAGGACTCCTTCCATAATTTACCTGTTCTGAAAATATCATTTCCCTGTTCACTATCAGAGGAGAAACTGAAGCAGGCACAGTGAAGAGTTGAGAGTCCCAGTGCTCTGTAGTAACATGGCTGAGACTGGAACCGGGGTCTCTGACTCCTGGCCCCCTAGTTCACTGCCTCCTCCAGCCTGAGCAAGGCTCTGAGGGAGACCCAGAGGGTGGGCCTTCTCCTGATTCAGGTGCTCCCAGTTGGGCAGCCTCTGATGAGCAGAAAAGACCCTCAGGATCCCACAGAAACCTGGAACTCAGAAGTGGGCTTCCCTGAAGAGAGGGGCTGGTAGAGCCCTCTATGGGAGCTCAAAGCGGGAGGACAGGTAGGACTGGGGAGTGTTGTCCTGACAAAAGTGCTTGGGTGAATCACCATGGAGATGACAGTAGTGCACCTCCCTAGGTCACTAAGGGGACTTCTTGAGTTAAAATGCACGAAAGTACTCTGTATCATGGTCCTCACAACATCCTGTACCTTGAGCCCAGCCTGCCTCTGCCAGGATCCAACACCACCTAAATCAGTGACAGTGGTAGGGCTGGAGCCACACATCATTCTGCCTACTGTGCTCTGCTCCTGCCTCAGTCTGACCTCCTGTTCTATGTTCCAGGAATTTTTCCTGGATGATCTGCTGATCAACATTATGGCCTACTGAATGACAAAAGCCATCATCTCCTCTATGGGCTACTACAAGGAGAACCTCTACCAAGGTCTGATAAACCAGAGCATCAATGGTAAGTCTGGCGAGGAGCATGGGGCAACTGGGCCTGTAACTCAGGTAGGGGAATAGGGGGATCTGGGAGAGCCTGGGGGTAACGTGGCCATAGGCTACCCCAGATCCTTGTCAGGAAAGGGAGCTTCAATTTAGGCGTGGGTGGGAGGCCATGGCAGACTTGGTCTGCCCCTTTCTGAATGGCTGCATGTGACCATCAGACCCCTCCACTGATCCTGTGTCCTCAGAGTGAAGGTCTCCATGTCCACTGGCTCAGTGCCTTCCCCTGTGAGTTGTTCATCCTTCCTGAGAGATGCGTGAGGGCTGAATACCCCAAGCTCCTCTCCCACTCCTATTAGCCCAGGACATCTACAAGTTCCTGATGCTGGCAGAGAGACAATGACTGGTAGTGTGGACCATGGCCTCCCCAGCCACCATTCCCTTTTGCCTGCTCTTAGGGCTGCTACCCCTAAAACCAACCCTAAACCCTAAGGGGCAAGGTTGGCCCTACATGAACTCCAGGCCCTTGTGAAGCCACACGCTTAGGTGATAAATGATGTCACTTCCCAGAGCCATGGGAGCAAAATGACACAGGGCACCCTGAGCCACCCATATGGGGCTCCCCTTCCAGGTGACAGTTGGTTTTGCTGGGGTCCTGCTATATCAGGGGAGCCCAAGGGCAAGTGGCACCAATGTCAACTCCCTTTCCCAGATTTGAGCAGCGACACCTGGGATAATGGAGGGAGCTGGGGCCATGCCTCTTGGGCACTGGGTATAGGGTGCTGCCGTGCAGTGACATGCAGTCTGGGTGGGCCATGGGATCATGGGAAAGCACTGTTTCCTTTACATCCCAGACCAAGCCTTGAAGGCTGCAGGGAAAAGCCTTATGGACTAAAGTTCACTGTTGTGTGGGAGTCTGAGCCCAAGGAGAGAAGAGGCTGTCTGCCTTCCCACCAGGCTGCACCCTCCCCAACCCTGCTGGATGTGGGAACCCCACATGCTTGCCCACTGGCCTTTCCCAAAGGCACTTTATTAATGGTCTTCATAGATCCTGCCTATGACAGGGCAACCTCAGTGCCACCACAGAAATCCTAGGAAAACAGGACACAGGCTTGTGGCGAGACTGGGTTGGTGCTGACACTTGCTGTGGGTCTGTGGGTGGATACCTGGTATTTTCCTTGTCACATTGCTTCCCATGGCAAACATCATCATCAGGGCCAATCTGGGAGAGAACTTCCAACACATGATCTTGGCTACAGACTCTGGGGACTGTCCCAGTGGTAGAGCCAGAGGTGGGGGCTGGTGGTAGTGGGGGTCCACTTTCACCATGGACCCACTGGCAGGCCAGTCTGTCTCTAGTATGGAGTGAGCTCTGCTCTGCAGACAGTGCCTTCACAGGTGGCCTGCTGTGGCGGTAGAAGAAATCATACTGTTCTCTGGGCTACAGGCCATGTCTTGTTCAGGAAGGTCTCCAATGACATCACTGATGGTGACATAGGTCCGCTGGTGCTGCAGGGTCAGGGCTGTCCTCTCCGAGCTCAGACTACCGAGGATCCGGGACACATATAGCTGCCAGCAAATGGGAGTTAGTGCTACCCAAACTACGCCACCTGCAGAACTTCCCAAAAGCAAACTAGAAAACACACCACAACCCTAGTTCTTATGATCGTACAAAAGACAGCACAACAGAAAAGCTTCCTCCAGCTCCCAGCACAGGATTCTAGAGTCTCTCACTTTACAGGGGGAACAAGCCTGTCTACGCCAGGCTTGTAAATGGCATTTCCTCTCAGTCCCTGCTGCAGTTGCCTGGCTGGGCCCCGAGCCTGTCTCACTCCTCCTAGCAGGGTTTCCACCCTTCGTCAGTCCTGTATTTCCCTAGCCTGGGGGTCCAGGACCTTGTCCTCTGGGGCTTGCCCAGGGATGGACACTGATGAGAGTGCCCACTGCCTGGGAAGAACACTGCAGAGTAGGCCAGCACCATCTGAGGCTCGTGGCCCATGGCCCTGGGACCCAGGTCCCACGAGCAGGACCCCAGAGGCCAGAGGCAGGGAGAAGCAAGGGGTTTGCTTAGAACATTCTGGTGCCAGTGAGGGCCTGAGAGGGCAGCTGAGTGGCTGGTGATAAAGCCCAGACTCAAAAGCACCAGGATTGAAGAAAAACAAGCTAGCAGGGGCTGGCCTCA